>JACXGM010003317.1:0-42371 GCA_016801145.1 Umbra pygmaea | reverse complement strand
TCGGGCTCCCTGCGGTCGGGATCCTTCCGATCGGGCTCCCTGCGGTCGGGATCCTTCCGATCGGGCTCCCTGCGGTCGGGATCCTTCCGATCGGGCTCCCTGCGGTCGGGATCCTTCCGATCGGGCTCCCTGCGGTCGGGATCCTTCCGATCGGGCTCTCTGCGGTCGGGATCCTTCCGATCGGGCTCTCTGCGGTCGGCATCCTTCCGATCGGGTTCTCTGCAATCAGGTTCTCTGCGGTCAGGGTCTCTCCGGTCAAGGTCTCTGCGGTCGGGTTCTCTCCGGTCGAGTTCTCTGCGGTCGGGGTCTCTCCGTTCGAGTTCTCTGCGGTCGGGGTCTCTCCGGTCGAGTTCTCTGCGGTCGGGGTCTCTCCGGTCGAGTTCTTTGCGGTCTGGGTCTCTCCGGTCGAGTTCTCTGCGGTCTGGGTCTCTCCGGTCAAGTTCTCTGCGGTCTGGGTCTCTCCGGTCGAGTTCTCTCTCCCTGACTCTGTCTCTATCCCTTTCTTTCCTCTTTTCTCCCTCTGGTTCCCGGTGTCGTTCTCCCTCCCTCCCTCTGCTGCGTTCTCTTTCCCGGCTGCGTTCCCGCTCTCCTCTGTCCCTCTCCCTTCCTCTGTCCCAGTCCCTCTCCCTGCTCCAGCGCCTGCCCTGGCTCCTGTCCCATGGCCTGACCCCATGTGGCACCTCTCGGTCCCTCTCCCTCCTGCGGTCCTCAGACAGATCCCGCTGCCTCTCTTCTGACAGAAGAGAGGAGCTGGGAACAGGCTCCCGGTCCTTGTTGCCCCCCTCAAAACGACTAGGCCGGTCACCAACAAAGGGTTCAGAGCCTTCTCTGGTGGAGCTGCTTCTTCTCCTCATATCAGGGGAGTGTCGACGCCAGTGGTCTTCCCTGTGGGAGTCTGGGCTGTGGCCCCCCATACGGTTTGGTAGAGGAGTGGGGCCCTCAGGGGTCGGGAGTAGTGGCCCAGTGTGGCGAGCTGGTCTCAAGTCCCCTGGACTGTCAAGATGAAATCTGTCAGGTCCTCCAAAATGCTGAGGTTGGGCCCCCCGGTGGTCCTGAGGGGGTCTCTGGTCCTCATAGGATCCCCTGTGAGATGGTGGGGAAGGTGCTCTAGACCCCCGGAACTGGTTAGGTGGATGGAAGTGCTGTCCACCAAGATCTCCACTCTGAGGGGGGCCTCTCCGCCCCTCATACTGGTTGTGTGGAGGGCCTCTGTAGGCGGGGCCTGGTGGAGGCGCCTGGTTGTCATTGTACATCTGGGTAGGGGTCTGACCCTGCTGACGGTCCATGCCCTGCTTGTAAGACCCAACACTGTCATTGTTGTACTGATCCACAGGGCCTCTTGGTGGGTCAATCATGGGGGCTTGGGACCCATGATCCCCAAAATGAGGAGGAGGACCCCTGGGCCCGGGGAAGTGGGATGGAGGGAGTCCTCGGTTGTCATAATGACCAGGGGGAGGTCCTGTGAAAGGAGGAGGGGGGCCTCTGGGTCCAGGATAGCTGAATGGGGGAGGTGGTCCACTAAACCTTGGGGGAGCTAATCCATTTTGCCCATCGAATGAAGGAGGTGGGGGACGGCCATGGCCCTCCATGAACTGGCCTAGAGGAGGACCTGGCTGCCCCATGTGCTGGGGAGGCATGGAGCCCATGGGGACATTGAACATCTGGGGAGGTGGTGCCCGCTGTCCCATTGGCTGAAATGGAGGGGGTCCTCTGGGTGGAATGATGTTCTGGGGTGGAGGCCTAGGGGGGGCCTCATACTGCTGTTGGGAGGCCCCCCATTGATTCTGATAGGGAGGATAAGCAGCCGGAGGGGGCACATACTGGGAGTACTGAGACTGGTTGTTCTCCCCTTGCATGGGTAGAGGAACCTGCATGGGTGGAGGTGGTCGCTGCATAGGTAAAGGCCCTGACAAGGAAGGGATGCTCTGGATAGGAGGTGGAACTGACATGGGTTGATGTCCAAGCCTTGGGGGAGGACCCTGCATGGATGGGGGTCTAAGCTGGACTGGAAAGGTGGTTGGTGGCGGAATGTCAGGAGGACCTCCGTAGTCCATGTAGCTTGATGTTCCCAAGCGTGAAATGTGGGAAGATTGAGTATCTACTGGGGTGGAGCAGTCTTGGTTGATATTTTGAGAAAGTACAGGGATCGTTGGAGAAGCAGAGGAGTTCTTGATTGTGGATATATTGAAGTAGCCAGAGGACGTAGACTCTTGGCCTTTTTGCTCAAAACTAGAGATATCCCCTGTTTTTAAAATGCTAGCTGCATTTGGCCAAATACTGTATTTGTCCATGCCAGTCTTGGTTGGGTCGACTTCTTCAGATTGCACAGTTTTTTCTTCCATGTAATTGACCTCAACATCAGCTTCTACATGCTCACCTAACAGAGGAATAGACACCTCTGTCGAGTCTGCTTCTAGGAATGGAAGCGATTCAGTTGCCACCTCCTCTTGTGTGGGTGATGTTTCTTCTTCCAGGACCACAGTCTGTGATGTTGGTGTGGTGTCTGGGTCGGGAGCTGGATGAGTGGTCTCCTCTTTTTCTACCGAGTCTGAGGTCAGTCTCCTGGGGTCCCTGCTCTGTCTCGGGTCCCTGCTCTGTCTCGGGTCCCGTCTCTGGGTAACCAGAGGGCCGACAGCAGAGGACGATTTCACCAACTCATCAACTTTCTTGCCCAGTTGCAAAAGCTGACTGTTGGCCAGCAGCGCTGGCTCAGAGATCACGCTGGCAATGACTGACACTGAGTCGGCCGGCGTGCCTGTGTTTGACCTTTGGTGATGGATGGATTCCTCTTGCTCTTCCAACTGACGTTTCTGCTCCTCGATCTGTTTATTGAGATCTTCGAGCATCTTCTGCTGTTCATTCAGACCCTCATTGGCCTTGGCTTGACCAGGAACCTCAGTTCTGACCTCCTCAAATATGGTGTCGTCTTCCGGGTCATAGGCCACATCATCCACATCTGTAGCCTCTGGCTGCTTGTTGACCTCAAGTTCTTTAACAGCAGTCTGTGGTGATCCATAGCCCATGCCTGGGTCATACTCCTCTTCTGGGTCGTACGGTCGGTCATCCTCATCCTCCACAGGCTTCTCCGTAGAAGTCTGTCCAAACTGCTGAACAATGGGATCTAGCCTAGGAGGAGGGCCGGCTGAGCTGTCAACAGGACCGTGCTCTGCAGGGGACATTGAGGCCTCAGAGTCGTTCCTTTTGGTCCCAAACAAAGTCTTCAGGATGGTCTGAAGGGGTGTGGCATTGGCAGCGGAGGATGCAGCAGAGCTGGAGGAGGAAGGGGACTCTTTACCTGTAGCAGGGGCTTTGATGGAGGATAGCAAGGACAGCACTGATGAGGCTGCCATGGAGGTTTCTGAGGAGCTTAGAGGGGGAGGTGTTCCCGGAGGGGTTGTACTGAAAGGGAGATCCTGTGTGTTCCGGGAGGATTTCTCTGCTTTCACTTCAGCCTTGATGACAGTGGTTAATTTTGAAAGAACAGTGTCATCTTGGTCTTTGATTTGGAGCTTAGGACGCTTCTCCTCGGTTTCCAAAGGGGCTCCAGCACGCTTCTTCTCCTTTTGGCAGATCACCAACCCTAGGAGGAGATTAGGGCGTGCTGGCTCAAGTCCTGAAAATCAAAATAGAACAGATATAAGACTGAAAGTAACATTCTAGAATATATTTGTGCATTCACTTGGATACAATTAAAATTGACTTGATTGTACAAATAAGGTATGTATAGAGAAAAAAATCAGTTTCAAGTGTAAAATGAGTGCTTGTTTCAAAACCTATGCACTAACAGCACAACCTGATGTCAGAAACTGGGAGTCAAATTATAGAATTATGATTGGCATGATTTTTTTTTAAGAAAACAATTACAACACAACAACATTGATTACAAACACATTTTTAGATTTAAAGCCACAATTTGTGGTATTCACTTTTCATTGTTGAAATAGGAGCACACAATTCTCTGTATAATTAGACAATCTTATGAAACATTTTCGGAAGACTACACACTACTGTGAACTCTAAAACTCTTATTTATGTATGAAGTGTGTTAGTTCATTGTATTAAGAGTGCATGTTCCTGTGCTTGAACCAACATCTTCCGTTTTTCAGATGTACACTCATATTCACCACTTTTATCAAGCATATAATCTTGTCACATTGTCGTTAATACATTATCGTGGAGGAACTTCCACCTAGTAAGGGTAATGTCTACTATCAAAAGAAAGTTTTACAGTCCACTCCGTATGTGAAATCCTTTCCACCTTCATTCTTCTCCCGACCGTTGTTGACAACATATCATGTAATGTATATTTTCCATCCCACAAGTGTTTCTTGGATCCATAGATCTTGTTCTCCTGTCCTTCAGCTTCATTAAACAGCAACTGGAGTTCAGCGGGCTCATCTTCGTCCAAGAACTTCCAAGCTGGAAATCTACCAAAACTTACCATCCTTTTCAGCCCTTCAGTGTGTTGTAGGCAACAGATTCATTGAGATGGTCCAGTGCTGCCCCTTTAGTTAGGATGTGTAGGTACTTGAGGTGCAGGTAGATCACACAGTAAACTGTTGCAGGTTGGAAGAATATGAAGGTAGCACACACTGGCAGATTTTAATAAACATTACTGAAATATTTCACTTTAGAACAAAGAGGTAGCCTTAAAAACAACAGGCCGAGACTGACATCTAAGACTGCACCAACCTGTGATGCACAACATCTTTTATTGAAGACAGGAGTGTGATACAAGTGAATACAATACAGATTACACAAAGGTCAAAGCAAAGGTACAGTATGTTCATGGAGACAGACAACAGAAGTTCATGATCACCCCCTACAGTACATAACATAAATCAACTTCAGGAAACAAGCTCTCATTTTATACAGAGGAAAATGACAACACTAAACCATGAAGATACTTACCGTACCACTCAAACAGGGTTTGACACGTCTCATTCATCATTACCTCAGTTACTTCAGATCTGCTTACGTACTACATTCTCAGAGCGCATTATATTCAAACCAATGTGTGGGTGTTGGGGTTATTAGAGGCCTCTGTGCGTCTCCCTGCGGATGCTTACCTGGCCCATCGAAGGGTAACAGTTTGGAAGGTAGGGGGTCCTTGGAGCTCAGGGGGATGAGGTACAGGTCTTTGATGCGGCGGTTGTTATTGGCCACCACTCCAAAGCGTTTCCTGCTGCTGAAATAGGAGAAGAGCGAGACGTAGGCCACCTCCTCTTCTTCTGTGGCTGGGTGGAAGCGGATCAGGCAGAGCTCCTGGGGACAGGCCAATCAAACAGAGTTGTAAACTTAGGTTCCTCCACCTCCAGGTGTGTAGTGTTGACATGTTACTTTAGATTGCAGGCAGATTGCTTTACCTTGGACAGAGACGTCTTCAGTTTCCCCACATAGTCCCACACTGTGTTGGGGGAGATTCGGCCTCCGATGTGGATGGTGTCAGGCAAATCCTGTTTAGGAGTAACAATGTCACCGCAACAATTATCACCACAAATACTCTCAATCAGTTTAAACAAGGTATCTGGCTAAAATCAAATGAAACAGCATTTTAATGTGTGAGTTATTAGTTTGACAATGTAGTTTGTTTAGCTTGCCAAAACAAATGAAATACAACTACCACTGAAATGACTTGTTATTTGTAAACCAATGAAGTACCAACCTCTCTCAGGTACTCAAAAGATCCTGAGACCAGGTATGCTTTGGTGACAAACTTGGCCACCGTGTGCATGTTGACGAATCCTTTCCACATCATCTCTTGACCGTGGAGAAAGATGGCAGTCTCACCCTCCGGAGGAGGCTCAGACAAGGCAGTTTTCTGCAGGACAGGTCTAGGGATGGAGGGTGGAGGTGCCGGGGGCATCGGCAGAGGCCCCTTGGGTATCACCTCCACCACTGTGACCGGAGGGGGCTCTACTGAGATGGCTGGCCTTGCATAAGTATCGGCTGGTGTCGGAGCTGGTAAAGGTCTTGAATATGACTCAGCTGGAATGGGTCTTGAATCTGTTGTGATAGATGCTACCGTGGGGGCCTCGGGGGCAGAGTGTGTGACAGTGACTGCAGAGCTGTGCCTTGCCATGCGAGGGTCTCTCCGGGTGATGCTGACAGAAGAGATGGTGGGTGCTGTAACAGGGGCAGGGCTCTGGGGTGGAGGTAACAGCAGGCTTGCGTCTTCCTGGTAGGGCTGGGACTCAGAGACGGGCGTCTCACTGCCGGCATGGGTGACTAGGGTACCTTCACTTGGGGAGGATCTGGACACTCGCCTCACTTCTTGCCTCACCTCAGGTTTTTTGGAAAGTTTGGCCTTCTTGGCTGCTGGTTCATCATCTGCAGACTTCTGACCTGAAGAGGGGAAACAGAAGCTACTCAAACTGTCCAGTGCTTTAAACATCATCTAGGTCAGTGGTTGGAAAACTCTCCTGTGGACTCTCAGCCATTTCACTATTCGGTTGTTGTCCTGAACCAGCTCACCTTAATCAAGCAGCAAAGTGAAAATAATCAGCTACATTGATTCAGGTGTGCTAGCGCTTAGATACATCTAATACAAAGAATGGCCGAGGGTCCCCAGGAGAGGAAAAGAACCACTGATGTATGTGACTGTGATCTTTTATTTTTACATGTGCAGATTTTGCAGTTGAGGTCAAACAGGTGGGCCCTGTGTTCGGCCGTGGTGTCCCGCATCATGCTGAAGATGTCCGGCAGCCCACTGCTACTCTTCACTCCAGTTTGACCAGGTCCAGAGGAGGGAGTTGGGCCAGCTTCCTCTGGTTCCTGAACACATTCAAGATGGTAACCATCAAAGGGTACTCCAAATAGCACATAAAACCACAGCAAAATCTGTTGAGGTGCTCCTGAGTAGCAATAATAATAACAACAGCATAATTATGCTAAGTTCAAAAGAAGCAAACGGCAGTGAGCTTCAGTAGTACAGCGAGATAAATTAAAAAGGGTCAGGACAGGTCGGCAAGAGAAATAGATGTGCACTTAAAGCACAAAGCAAATCAGAACAGCATGGTTTAAGTCCTCTGCTGTGAAAATGAACGTAAAATAGTGAAAATGTTAGTACAAAGCGATAGAAAGCCACCACTTACTGCAGCTGAAACCATGCGAGGAGACGGAGAGGTGCCAGAGATACATACGTCTCCATCTGACATTGGAGGAGCGTCCTCCATGTCCACATCATGAGGGCCAACCTCCTGCCTATGACCTGATTTGGACTGGCCTGTCTGGGATCTAGAGCTGGAACCCTATGAAATACAAACCTGGTGTTTTTAACCATATTGAAACATCAGACTAATGACCTGGTATCTTAAGCTGTTACCTTGTCTAGTTGCACAGTCATTCAAAATGCCAATATTACTCTGTTGTTCACAAAATTTGTGGTTTTATCATCATTGCATCTAATGGGTACAGCAGTTAAGGTCACCTACCTCGGGGTTTTCAGGTTTCCTCCACTCTGAGATCTCTTTGGCAAGCAGCTCATCTGCACTCAGCCTGACCAGTCTGAAGGGACTGACCTCTCCCCACACCACCCTGTAGAACAGGCCCTGAGACAGGCACCAACACACTTATTTAGGCACAACTGCTACAGTGATGGACAAAATAATGGACAAGCAGAACAGCTCCACTCAAGCTTTCATACAGGTCCTGAACTGTGCATAGTGGGATGTTGCACCATTCTTCAAAAAGAAAAGTTCAGTGGTTTGAGAGACGGAGGTGAAAAGTGAAAAGCAGAGAAGAGGCTATGAGAAGGTGTTTGATGTATTCCTGGTCAATCAAATTGATTTTATGAAGGCCTTTTTACAACAGCAGATGACACAAAGTGCTTTGACAGACAGATACCCGGCCTACACCTCAAACAGCAGGCACCAATAAGTCGATGCCCAGTGGAAAAACTCCCTGGTTAGAAAGAACCCTAAAGAGGAATTGTCTTGTTCTCTTCAGGCTCTACCTGGTGGGGAATTGTGTTCCTGATGTTCATGAAAACTCTTGAACATGTTTAGCACTGTCTGTGGAGGTATTATCATCCTGGAATACTGGAACATCATGAGGGAACAATGTTTGCACCATAGGGTGCACCTGGTCCTGTAAAATGGCCTCATATTCCTTGAACGTTATACGACCATGCGGAATGAACACTGAATCTAATGACTCCCCAATACCATTATGTTTCCCCAACATGTTTAACAGTTGGCAGCATACATTTGCAGGCTGAAGGCATCATTTGACTTTCATCAAAATGAAATGGGGTGAAAAATAACTCTGACCATATTATGTTTTCCCAGTGCTCAGGGATCAACATTTTTTTGTCCCTTACACAAAGTTGTGTTTTTGTGCGTTTGCCTTGGATACATGCAGTTTAAAAACCGCCATGCCTTGAACTCCAGATTTGTGAAGCTCATCGTGTACTGCTTTTGTTGAAACTGGGTAACAATGGTGCTGATTCAATTCTACGGCTGTACATTTGGTGCACTGAGGAACTATCCTGTTAACTGTCTGTCTATTCCTGTCAGTCAACTTTGACCACTGTTCCTATTTGCTATTGCAATTTACCCACAATGCTGTCATGGTTATGAGACTGCTCCTTTTAGAGCAATGTTGGTGTAAGTTGTGATAGTTGTTGAAAATGTTTTATTTGGAAGTCCTAAAATCTGGTATTATGCCATCTGGTGGCCATAGCTATACATGTGCAGAACTAGTAATTAAGTGGTTAAACTATTACAGCAGCTGTCAGTAATTTGTACAACAAACTGGCAGTTTGAGATGAACAGATGACCTAAGAGAGAAACAGATTTGATTGTATCCTTTTAGTTAATAACTTACTGTTTTCATTCACCATTTTGTTGGAATACTTTTGGTTTTACATTTCCAATATCAACTTGGAACTACATCTTGAAGTTGCTGGAACCAAGCAAGACCTTCACTTGTCAACAACTGGAACTGTGTGATAAACATTTGTAATCACTGCAATCTACAAACCTCTCAAGTTGTTTTATTAAAGATTTGGAATAAATGGAACGAGTCGATACACCCCCCCCCCGTACAGGCATCAAATATAAGTGGCTATTTCGGAAATATAAGCCATTACAGCTCCCCGACACATCGAATTATTCAACATGTTTGCAACCACTTCACATGCAATTCAAGCATTTTTGGACCTTTGTTAGTACTGTTGTTGCTTTGAAAATTGTTAGACCTAGATGACACATACTGCTAATTGGCAACCAACCAAACATGACCACTGCAGCTTCAAAGTAACAATCCTTTCCATTGATGATCCTGGCATTGTCTCAACTGAATTTACATACATTCTAAATACAACACTGTAAGACGGACTGACTTACATTCATAATCCACACGGCTTTTAACTTTCAGTACATTTGGTTGAACCTATACAGCCTATGTGTGAGGACTCACCTTGTTTTTGGGGTCCTTAAGGTTGAACATGATGGACCTGTACTTGTTCTTGTACTTGCTATCCGTGCACAGACAGAGGTTGAACATCTCCTTCTCAATGCTGACGGCCAGTTTTCCCACCTCATTCTCTGTCATGTTCAAATCATCACTGTCATTCACCCTGGTGAAACAAGGACATATTCATTTACAAAGGTCCTACGTAGAATTCATAACAACAGAACTACTTTCTCTTCCAAGTGACCAGCTTACAAATGCTGTAAAAACTTTTAGATATAAAAATAAATCTGAAAAAACAATATATAGGATAAGGATTTCTTAACCCATGCAGTGCTTTGTTACACACGAAAGCAAACTCTAAAATGCATAAACTATTTCAAAGACAGACCGGCGCGTATCAATTGACAAAAGCAGTGGAACATCGTCATGTCCTCACAGCAATTCCTTATATCCAAAATATCTTCTGCATAGTGTGGGAAATCAATCAAAACTGCTTTTTCACGCTGCAAAATTCTACAGTCTACATTTAAGTTTACTTGCAAGAATATGGTAATCATATTTAATCTGTAAGGAGAACAGGCATTCCTCCTGATGACTCAGTAGGACATGACCTCCTGAGGGTTATCAGCAGGGATCAGCCAACTATGTAGAACGCACAATGTTCAAGACAATAAAAGCTATTCTTCCCAATAGAGTGGCCAGTCCTCAAGAACCCACAGTAAACTCACCTCTTGTAGATTATGTCTGTGAGCGAGCGGCGGATGTTCTGTCTCATCTGGTTGTTGGGAGGAGCTCTCTGAGACATCATGGAAGGTCCTGAAGCGGCTGGCTCAGGGCGGCGCGAGGAGGAGGGGCCCAAGGTCGGTGAAGATGGGACTCTGGTTGGGCTGCGGCCTGAGGACTCCTTAACCTGTGGCTGGGGCTGCTTCTTAGGGATGGTAAAGCTGGTCTTGCCAACCCTCAGGGCTCCTGTAGCATGGTGTCGAGGGGCGTCTAGAGAGCCAGGCGCAGAAGGGGTCAGGATGGCAGGGGGTGGAGGTGGTTTCTTGGGTTTGGTTGTTTTGTTAGGAGGTGGAGATGTTTGTTTCTTCGGTCCCTTAGCACTGCTGACCGGAGAAACAGATTTATTGCGTCGAGTGTATGTCTTCAATACTTTGGGGCCAGGAGACTTCTTCCTCCCTTTCCGAGGTGCTGTTGAAGCAGGGGACTTCTTCTCAGGGGGAGATGGTTCTTTCTCACTCTGGTCCTCTTCACTCTCCTCATCATGAGCTGTGGGGCATAAAACATAAAAACTCAAAATAAACACTAGGATCAAACATTATGCGCACCATCATTAATGCATGTCAAATTATATTCAGACTGGTGCAATGTGTTCTTACTGTGGGGTTATATATCCTCACTCAGAATGAAAAGCTGCATGCAAACAACTCTAAATATTAGTGATTTGATGACAGAACCACAAAGATTTCTTTAACTAGGAAAAAACCTTGGCATTAGCAACAAAATAAACCTGGTTAAAATGCATCTTTCCATAGAATGAAAGTCTGAAAAACACAATGAGTTGACCAAATGTAAAAGAATCATACCCTCACATTTGGTGAGTACGTTTTTTGTCGGAACAGCAATTGCAATTCTCTCATACTCAGTTAAATGGAGATACTCTTCCTGAAGAACACCTCAAAATTTCAGTATTATAAGAATGGACAGGCTCAGTAAAATGACCAAGCCTATCTTCTAATATTGACAGCTCAGGTTGCTCTGATAGGAATGGTGCCTGCATGACCATTTTACATCAGTTCATTAACTACAGCACTGCACCCCAATAAATTACTGTTTTTCTATGTTAAAAACTGGAAAGTGAAATGGTAAAGGGGTGTCTAAGTAAAAATCTTAATGAAACAAAGACTTTCCTTAGTCTGATCTTGATCTCAAAATTACAATCAGATGTCCAGTAAATAACCATGCACCCCAATTAACTAAACTTACCATATATGGAAACATTTTCCTCTCACATATCAATGTTAACCACAAAATTACATTTTATCCATTGTAATTCCAGTCTGAGGCAAACACACAACATAGTGACGTTGTTTAACATCATCTTAAAACCAATGCAACTATTCCAGATAATGAAGTTTTTCTCTGATGAAGGTCTAACACAATATTCAACCAGAGATATTTAATTTTGTATTGTACCTTATCCCTGGCACAAAAAAGTCCTCCCAAGATTCTTGACACAATGTACACATCTAGTAAACATAAAATATGTATTGTCAGGAATATTAATGTTGACAATTTGAGAATAACTGTGCATGATCAATTCATCATCTTTCCCAAGCAGCTTTGCATGACAACTAGCCTGAAAAACTACTTTTAAGTGTTCGTCAAATACGGATATCAATTTGTTCAAATATTTTTCTGCAATGTCTGATGATCATAACCGGAGCTTGAGAACTTCAATAAATGCATTTAAATGCAATCTGAAGAACTGCTTCACTTCTCAATTACAAAACTACTCATTGAGCCAAAAGGCAGACAATTCACCACAAACCCTGCTAAACCTGCTCTTACCTGTACAACAATGAATGGCATTCCATTAAATCACCAATATGCATGATCATATACTCCGCTTTCACATAACAGCTAGGAAAAGCCATTTCACACTGACTTGCACCTAAACCACCCATGTCTTGTCAGACATTCTCAAATAGTAGTCACAGGGTTCCAAAACAGTTTGTTGAAGCAGGTATGTGAGCAGCTCATGAGTAAAGCACATATGACAAGAATTCACAAACAGGACGCTGCCATTATAATAGACAAGTTATACCCTAAGGGGATAAATGACCAATGAAAATATCCACATTGATAACAGCTTTCACATTGACAATGTCAAAAAGCAGTCTAATTACTGCATTTAAAATGTGTAACCTGACTAAAGCTAGGAACCAAAGCAGAGTTCCTTATATTGAAAAATACTTGATATCCCTAATTATCATTAAATAATTGTATGTCAGTAAAGCAGAGGTGTGGTATAAGGTGATAAGGGTCGTGCCGGCAGGCTCTGTATGTATAGCTGTCGACGACTCTGGTCTTCCACAGCGTATTACTCTGCAGATTCTTCAACGGTTCTCGTCTCGGTAGAAGTGATTTCATACTGTGCCAGCTGTTCCCCGTCTGTCCCATTCAGGTTTCACTTCCTCTCATGGCTTGCTGTAGGTCATGCTGTCTGAGAGCAACTGCCAGGACAGCCTTAATAATCTCAGACCTCTCATATAATCAATCAAGGCATCCAAAAATCTGTCTTATCACCTTTTATTTTATCACCAGTTTCCCAGAGGGAGTTTTGATGCATGACATTCAATATGAATTATACTGCAAGCTATCCGAAAAAAACACAGTGCATTATTCACAAAGATAATAGTGAATACTTCATTGCTGCACCGAATAGATGTATAGCTTGATTTATCAGCACAGTGTGAGCTATATGTTTGTATGGTCCCCTGTACAAATCCAGGGATAAAAAGTCACTGAGACCTACCTGCTGGAGAAAGGAGTGAGGGACTGCCAAGGATGGAAAACAAAATTTGAGAGAGTAGAATGTGGAGATATTCAACAGCACCGCACGGACGCCAATAGACAAGCATATGCTCGTTCACACAGCAGTAACCCAGGATGTGTCCGTTTACGGAACAATAATCCTCAACGATGGTGTTGTTTGTGATTACTGAATTTCTTTAAATAGATAGGGTTCAAAATACATCTAAAATTATGTACTTACCCTTGTATCCACTCATAGCAATGTACACTTACCAGCTCTAAACCTAGGTATCCATGGCCTTTCACATACTTTCAAAAGCAATACATTCGGAAAACTACTGTCATTGTCTTTTCTTACAGATACAGGTCATTCTTCGAAGGCATTACGCTGCCATGAAAACAACCACGTGTGTAAAAAAGGCAAAACAATGCGGTTTTTCAGATAACCCATAGGATCAATGCATGATACATCCAGCGCTCTCACAATAATAAACCCTACAATGTGAGAAGATAAATGATGGTTAAGAGTGGAGTATTAAGACCTTCAGAGAGATACATACACGTTTTGTTTAACACTGTTGGTGGTGCTATAGGTGTAGTCTTTTCTGGCGTTACTGCATTGTAATTATGGTCGTTGGACCAGGATGACATGGTGGGTGGAGGTGGGTGCTCGTCTGTATGCCGATCTTCATCGCTCTCCTTGTCGTCCTCGCTGTCAGAGACTTCCTCTTCTACAAACTTCCTGCTGGTCTTCCTCCCGGTGGTAGAACTCTTCTAGATGTACGCACAGACATAGAAATCATTATGAAGTCATAGAGAACTGTTTATATGGAATGCAGGATGATGAATAATACAATGAGGAACAAGGTCATTATGAGATTTGTCGGCACAAGGTCACTGCTTTTCAGCAAAGCAGTTTAATATAGTAACCATGTCTAAAAGTCTATTTTAGCCTAGTGTATGCTGCTTTATGGTCTTTTCCCTTAATTAGAGCCCAATTAAGACCTAGACTGCCAAGTGGGGGGAAATTATAACCAATTAGTGACCTAATCAGTCAGGTACAAGACTGAAAACCTGGAGACACTAGGCCAGGGACATTCAAAGCTTACACTACGTGGGCCGGAGCCTGCTGGTTTTCTGTTATACCTCATTTATTGCTCCCACCTGGTGTTCCGAGTCTAAATAAATTCTGGATTAGAGGGTTGTAATGAAAAAATGGAGTAGACACCGGTTGTCTAAAGCAGTGGTTTTCAGCCCTCTCCTCAGAGCACACCAGACATTCCACAGTTTAGCTGTAGCCACTGAGCTAGCACACCGGACTAAAGTCATCTTCTTAAGATCAGGCCCTTGATTAATGAATCCGGTGAGCTAGATCAGTGGCACCAGCTAAACTGTGGAATGTCTGGTGTGCCGAGGACCATCTTTCACATGAATCTACTCACATAATGGATGTGCAACTCATTTCCTGCCAATAACATTCACACATACACTCACCAGTTACTTCATTAAGTACATCTATTCAATTGCTCCTTAACGCAACTATCTAATCAGCCAATCACGTCAGCAGGTAAATGCATTTAGCAATGTAGACATGATCAAGACTATCTTTAAGTCCAAAACAAGTATCAGAATGGGAAAAGGATTTGATTTTAGTGAGTTTCAATGTGGCATGATTGTAGGTACCGGACAGGCTGGTTTGAGTTTCAAAAAGTGCAGGTCTACTGGGATTTTCACACAAAACTTTAGGGTTTACAAAGAAAGATCTAAAAAATTTAGTAAAAATGGTTAAAAATGGCTTGTTGATGACAAAGATCAGGGGAGAATGGCCAGACTGGTTTGAGCTGATAGAAACGCAAAGTAACTCAAATAAACCACTTGTTACTAAAAACAGCATCTCTGAATGCACAACACGTCAAAAGCTATAGCATATTGGCTACAGCAGAAGACCACAAAGGCTAAAACTTTTACTGGCCAACCAAAATTGGATAATAGAAAATTTGAAAAAACATTGCCTGGTCTGATGAGTCAATGTCTGATGCGACATTCAGATGGAGGGTTCAGAATTTCTCATAAACTACATGAAAGCATGGATCCATCCTGCATTATATCAACAGTTCAGGTTGGTGGTGGTAGTGTAATATTTTCTTCACACCTTTGGCTCATTAGTACCAGTTGAGCATTGTTTGAATGTCACAGCATACCTGAGTAGTTGCTGACCATGTCCATCCCTTTATGACCACAGTGTACACACCTTCTAATGGCTCTTTCCAGCAAAATAACACGCCATGTCACAAAGCTCAAATCTTTATCTGGTTTCTTGAACATGACAATGTACTCAAATGGCCTCCACATTCACACAATCTTAATCCAATCGAGTCCCTTTGGGATGTGGTGGAACGAGAGACTTGCATCATGGATGTGCAGCCGACAAATCTGCAGCAACATCATGAAATAATGATGTCGACATGGACCAAAATCTCTGACTGAAAGTTTCCAGCACCTTGTTGAATCTATGCCATTAAGAATTAAGGCAGTTCTTCAGGCAAAAGGGGGTCTAACCCCATACCAGCAAAATATACCTAATGAAGTGGCTGATGAGTGTAAATAGGGCAGCATTGTGCTTTTTATGCAAGTACATTATCGCTTTTATGGGGGACTGTATATTGAAAAACTTGGTTTCGAAACTTCTTTAAAATGCATCCTAAGCAAAATGTATTACCAATTAGTGAACTGATCAATGTCTAATGGATAAATCTGTCAGTTTATGAACCCTACGTTTACCTTTGGTGTTGGCTTGGAAACCGCTGGTTTTCTCTGTCCCTTGGCCTTGTCTTGGTCTTTCTGCTTTGGCTCATCCTTCTGCTTGGGCTCAGTTATGGACTTGGCTGCCATGGCTGCAGCAGCATGTCTCAGAATGCACTCACTGCCACAGTAGACAGAGTCCTTTAATGCGTTCTTCTCACAGCCCGGCCCAATGCATTTGGGCAGCTCAGGCTCCTCCTCCTCGGCCGCCTGTTGAAACTGACACAGGTCATACAGATGCACAGTGCAACAGACAATACTGCTAACTCATTCCTGATTGGGTAAATGTTACAGATGTTATAATATACTGAAAATTTGATGGAGTCAAGATAGGCATTTATTTCATTGTGGAGTACATTTAGTATTGAAACATTTATGTTTTGTAAAGGAAATCTTTTCTTGGTTAGAAAGTGTCCCATTTTACCAAACGCTGAAATAGGGAGTAGAGAAAAAAAATTGGGGCACTCCATTGGTTGTTCCAAATACTACAGGGTTTTCTAAACTAGGAATGTGACACAGCGTTGCAAAAGCACTTAATTCAATCTAAAAACTAAACTAAATTTTTTCTACAAATGTGGCTCTAGATTTTAATCTACTTAACCTATCAGTATATATGACAAAAGTCTCAGGAACATATGAACTGTATAGGGATGCACAGATACCACTTATGGTTCCTCCAACCACATGCCGCCAAACCGTATGATTGCATTTACACTGCTCATCCAACACAGACATGTTTAAGTCAGCTCACAAACTATACATCCTCCATTAAACTCACAGGCTCCCGATTTACACACAAGGAGTCGCTGGTGAGCAATGTAACAAGGTATCTTGACTTGTCTATCCCTTATCCCTCTCAAGTAGGCCTACTCTTGTCCTAACAGGGTCCTTCATCAAAAAATTCTTTATACACGTTACAATAGGAGGCATTTTCAAACGTTTATTCAAACATTTGGATAGGCATTTTCAAACGTTTATTCAAACATTTGGATAAATGCCAGACAATTCAGCTCCTGTATTTCCCACAAACATAACACACACGCCTCCGTTCCGTCCGCATGTCTCCCCTTTCAACAATCAGTTATCTGAATAAGAAATCCTACTTGCGTTATTGTAGTTGTAATTATTCATCTACATTCACTTCGTCAAATTTCGAGCCAAAGAATTGATTTGTAATTGTATAGTAGTTTGTGTCATTGATCGTTGATCATACGTGGTCACAAGCTAAGCCGATGCTTGTTAAGTCTGTGAATATTATTGACCAGGCTTATTAACAGCATGATCAATAGAATACAACATTTACGAGTATCAAGTGAGATCAAAAGGATAGGAGGATTATGAGATCTGCACACTCCTATGAATAAGTTTATGTATGTATGCTGTGCTTCCATTGTCAGTATCATCCATGTGATTAATTGAAAACAGATTGAAAGTATCATGTTCTTCTGAGAGAAAAAAGGCAGAAAACAGTGTAGATACTCATTAATACGAGTGAAGAATATATGCGTTGTTCAAAATAATTATGCAAATTGGAATAGTGTCAAACATTAAATATTTTGTTTTTCAATCTAACTCACGGATGGTATTGTGTATCCAGGCTCTTTGGATCATGGAAATCAATCTCAGACACCTGTGACAATGTTTGCCAGGTGAGCCCAATTAAAGGAAAACTACTTAAGAAGGATGTACCATATTATTAAGCAGTTCTCAAGCAATATGGGAAAGAAAAAGGATCTCTGCTGCAGAAAAGCATTACATAGGGGACAAGGTAGGAAAATATTAGATATTTCACAAAAACCTCAGCGTGATCATCGTACTGTGAAGAGATTTGTGGCTGATTCAGAGCACAGATGGGTTTGTGCAGATAAAGGCATAATGAGGAAGGTTACTGCCAAATAAATCCATCAGATAAAGAGAGAAGCTGCTAAAATGCCATTACAACGGAGCAAAAAGTATTTGAAGCTGCTGGTGCCTCTGGAGTCCCACAAACCTCAAGGTGTAGGATGCTCCAGAGGCTTGCAGTTGTGCATAAACCTACTATTCAGCCACCCCTAACCAATGCACACAAGCAGAAATGGTTGCAGTGGGCCCAAAAATACATGAAGACTAATTTTCAAACAGTCTTGTTTACTGATGAATGCCATGCAACCCTGGATGGTCCAGATGGAGTGGTGGATGGCCACCATGTCCCAATAAGGCTTGAGTCAGCAAGGAGGTGGCAGAGTCATGTTTTGGGCCGGAATCATGGGGAAAGAGCTGGTAGGCCCTTTAGGGTCCCTAAAAGTGTGAAAATTACCTTGGCAAAGTATATAGTTCCTGACAGACCACTTTTTTCCATGGTACAAAAAGAAGAACCGTGCCTTCCATAGCAAAATCTTCATGCATGACAATGCACCATCTAACTAACAAATTCAATGGATGCAAGACTTGTGAAGATGATATCCAATTGAGCGCTACCAATAAAGGATTTTTAAGGCCGATACCAATACTTGGTGATTTAAAAATTTGATATTGGCCAATATACATTTTAAAATCCAGAAACAAGTAACAAAACAAACAGATTTCCCTAACATTAGTTCTTTGTAGTTATTTATGAGTCCTCACTAAAAATATTCGATAATGCAGTTTAAAAATAAACTTCTTTGTTTTAGTGTCACACCAGAAGAGAGGAACATCAAAATATATTAAAGTTCTGATAAGTTTTTATTTTTATACATTTTATTTAAGATATGAAACTTAATGTAATTTGAACAAAAACACAACAAAAAAATCTAAGTTACCAGTATTAATAGACTTAATAGCTTCTAAAATAACTGTTTAAAAAATATATTTTTTTTTAATATTCATTTATTGGCCATTATAATTGCAGATAGATAGTTTGGAAAAAGCCTAATATCGGCCCGCCAATACATCAAAGAAGGGGTCCTATGTTAACATGTAACTTGCCCTGTTAAGATGTTACCTGTGCGACCCGTGAGCAGTGTGCTGGTGTGTGCTTGTGTTTTTCGTTGTGGTACATGCTGTATCTGCTCTAAACTCAATTGCCCCTTGTGGTATTAAAAGTTGTTGAATTGAATTGAATGTGTTTGAAATAGCTTTTTATTTCAGTAAATGACCTCCTAATGCTGCAAATTCAACTAATTACCATTTTTTATTCTTTACAACCTATAAAATGTTTTGATACTCTGTTGTGCATAATAATTTGGAACAGTGAATTGTGTTTTTTATTTTTGAAAAAAATAGTTTTCATTGGGTGGTTTGTTCAATGAAATTCAACTTGTACCCTAATGGTTGGTGACTTACATTATACTGACTGTCATTTGCATAGACTATTTAGGAAAATCAGTGTAAAATATAATTTGCATAATAATTTGGAATCAGTAATCGGACGCAGAGTTACAAGAACGCTCAAGACCCCTAAACACCTCAAATCATTTTGCCGGTCATGTTTCTGACACGACAGTCACTACACCTTCAGCGCATTCTGTAAATTCCCTACTCAGCCACCTTAAGTTGGCCAAAAACCTTTGTTTAGGTCACTGCAACATTTGCTATGGTTTTTACATTTAATTTGCTTATGAAGAGTTTATGTAGTTAAGAGCTAAATGCTTATTATTCCTAATCTTATGTTTTCCTATTGGTAGATTAGAATATCACATGAAAAATTTAAATATTATTTGCACAAAATGATGTGGCCAGGATGTTAAATTAACGTTGTGTTAATTGTGAAACACTGAGGGTTGGGTTAGAGAACTAAATTATTAAAGTTTACGTTTAGAGGCTTTACCGGCATTCAAAACACAATTTCCAAACTTCAGTATAATGATTATCAACTATGATAAACCAACATGTTATGGACACAAGTACGATGAAATTCAAACAAATCCTAATTACTCAACAAATAATTACAGATGTGTCCAACACTTACATTTTTTTCTAACACTCATTTTTAATATTCACTTTCAATCGAGAACAATCACTATCACTACAATATCCTTCAGATTTTATTACTCTAACTTGTTATAAAATAGAAAAATCTATGTTTGCACACAGCACATACTTCACTACTGAACATAGATTTAAATAAAAACCTGTCAAGACAACAATCAAATGTAAAAACGCAATTTTTCTGCAATAGGGAATAATATGCATACGTTCTGGTATTGAGACTATTGGGAAATTATGGAAATATGTAGCAGTTCTACTGGATATGATTCTGAAATCGCACTGCACCCAGCACTTTTACTCTTTTGTTTAAAAACCTGCAGATAGTCTTTGCATCATCAACTGCTGGGGAAAACACATCTAACAACATCCAAGAGTTGGTTTGAACCTGAGATTGGTGTGTGCAAGGAGTGGTTGCTCATGTTTAACAATATGTATATAAGGAAATCTACTGCTAAAATCAATGGAGCTAGTAGCATTACATTAACTGGATGAAAACTATCATGTATACATACTGTAATTTTGAGTATTTTAAATTTGTTTAAAATTAGTGACTTTAGTTTTTTTAATTATCCTTGGTATTATTTTACATTTACATTTTTCTTAACACAGACTATTTTTTGTTTACTACTACTATTGCTGCCGCTACTGCATTTCCCAAATTCAAGAGCACCAAGTACACCCACAATAATTTTTTTATTACAATGCAGGTAAGATCTAAGATAAACTCTGTTATTTACACAGACAAACATACACACATTGTGTATACAAACATGTCAGTGAAACAAAGCTAGAAACAAAGCTTACCTATGAAATGTAAAGAAAATCTGACTGCACATTTCCTGTGTCTGTACTATAAAGTAAATTGACAATGACTTTTACTGTTGTCAATGCATTAAATATTTCACTAATATTTAAACGAGATATAGATATAGATAGATATATCTATATACATATATACACACCTAAAGGATTATTAGGAACACCCATTCAATTTATCATTAATGCAATTTTCTACTCAACCAATCACATGGCAGTTGCTTCAATGCATTTAGGGGTGTGGTCCTGGTCAAGACAATCTCCTGAACTGAATGTCAGAATGGGAAAGGTGATTTAAGCAATTTTGAGCGTGGCATGGTTGTTTGTGCCAGACGGGCCGTTCTGCTCAGTTACTGTGATTTTCACGCACAACCATTTCTAGGGTTTACAAAGAATGGTGTGAAAAGTGAAAAACATCCAGTATGCGGCAGTCCTGTGGGCAAAAACTACTTGTTGATGCTAGAGGTCAGAGGCTATTGAGCCGACTGCTTCAAGCTGGTAAGAGAGCAACATTGACTGAAATAACCACTCATTACAATGGAAGTATGCAGCAAAGCATTTGTGAAGCTACAACACGCACAACCTTGAGGCGGATGGGCTACAACAGCAGAAGACCCCACCGGGTACTAGTCATCTCCACTACAAATAGGAAAGAGGCTACAATTTGCAAGAGCTCACCAAAATTGGACAGTTGAAGACTGGAAAAATGTTGCCTGGTCTGATGAGTCTCGATTTCTGTTGAGACATTCAGATGGTAGAGTCAGAATTTGGCGTAAACAGAATGAGAACATGGATCCATCATGCCTTTTTACCACTGTCCAGGTTTGGGGGTTGTTTTCTTGGCACAATTTAGACCCCTTAGTGCCAACTGGGCATCGATTAAATGCCACGGCCTACCTGAGCATTGTTTCTGACCATGTCCATCCCTTTACGGCAATCATGTAACCATCTTCTGATGGCTACTTCCAGCAGGATAATGCACCACGTCACAAATCTCGAATCATTTTAAATTGGTTTCTTGAATATGACAATGTGTTCACTGTACTAAAATGGCCCCCACAGTCACCGTCTCAACCCAATAGAGCATCTTTGGGATGTGGTGGAACGGGAGCTTCGTGCCCTGGATGTGCATCCCACAAATCTCCAACTGCAAGATGCTATCCTATCAATATAGGCAAACATTTCTAAAGAATGCTTTCAGCACCTTGTTGAATCAATGCCACGTAGAATTAAGGCAGTTCTGAAGGCGAAACGGGGTCAAACACAGTATTAGTATGGTGTTCCTAATAATCCTTTAGGTGAGTATGTATATATGTATACACACACACACACACACACACACACACACACACACACACACACACACGTATTTAAATACATATTTAAATATAAAATATTCCTATTATGATGCTACTTGCTACTGAGACTTTGTAACCTGTGTGCATGCGTGGGGGATGCAATGGTTAGCTGATGATAATGTAGCTATCGGAGTGCCTGCAGGGTCTGCTGGCATGTGACTAACACATTCCCCAGGAGTACTAACAGGCAGCAAGTCAGAAGACTTGTAATTTAATCAGTTTAGCCCAAAGGCACATCGGCCGAAGGAATCGTGTGTTTTAGCAGGGCACAAAAAATACACAAAGGGGCATCGGCGGCCATTGAGGCCACTATGAAATTCCGTCCCTGGTGCAAAGTAATTTCATTACGTTTCTCAAGTTTGACTTATCTTTCATATGAGAAATATGAGAAATACACAATGCTGGAAATACTAACAGTAGTTTCGCTAGTCAGGTTTGTTCGCTTTTGAGGTAAATTCTAAGCAATGTCAATAGTAAATCTTGCTCACAAGTAATGCACTTTTCTACAAAGGATTCTATGACATGTCTTATAATCATCTGGAATATTTAAATATGTTTCAGTCACATTAAACCATACTTTTGTCACAGTAAAATAACAACAGAAATGTTAGACTTCTTTTGTAATACTAGCACAAATGCTAAAAGTAAACATAGGTAGTTTATGCAATTGT
This sequence comes from Umbra pygmaea, assembly GCA_016801145.1. NCBI lineage: Eukaryota > Metazoa > Chordata > Actinopteri > Esociformes > Umbridae > Umbra > Umbra pygmaea. The sequence goes on along the minus strand of JACXGM010003317.1, from coordinate 19,822 downwards.
TTTACATTTAGGTATCCTAAAACGTTGGTATGCTTTGGAATCGATGAATTACTGGTTATTGTAATGCAAACTGAAAAGAAGAAACCTATTTCACAATGACTGAAATTCTCTACAAACTTATCATAGACTTTCAAACGTGGTCTGCATTTTGTACTGAAATCTAAAAATAAGACCACTGCTAATCTTTCTTTAAATCAGCATCTCTACATGTATGGCAGCCACTCCATTCTAGTGTCAGTAAATTCAAAAACTACTCTCTGCTGACAGGGTGACTACAAACTCATTCAAATATCACCTCAAAAACCCTAGGATGACAAGCTACCTACAAAAACAAAAAAACAAAAAGGTTTTTGCGCAGGACGCATGAATCAAGCCACATACAAGGTTGTCCTGGGCATCACGAGTGATTTTAGCCAAACACTACAATGCTAAAACCAAAGAAACTCTTGATTTTGCAGTGGTCTTTAATTCTTTACAGAGCTGTATATTACTTACCAAGTATAATTTTGAATTGAGTACTCTACTTAATACGGAGCATTCAGAAGTCATGTTGTAAGCTATTGTTGGTCTGACAAGCCTGAATAGACTGACATTTGTAGAGAAAAGGTAACCTACCGACTGAAAAATCTTGATCTTCCTTTTCCCACTCGGGTTGGTGGTTTTCTCGATCCTCCCTTTGATCCCCAAGTCACCCCCCACCTTTTCCTCAGCTCCGGCAGAGGCCACAGTTGACTGGGCCAGCACAGAAGGGCTTTGCTCAGCCTTGCGGGACTCGTGGGCCACCGTTTTGGGTTTGCCATTGGGCTTGACAATCTGGCTTTTCTTGGTGGTGCAGTTGGGGCAGACGTAGTCCTCCCCGTTCCTCTCCATCAGACGACCTCGAGCCTCAGTGATGCCCACACAGTCTCCGTGGAACCACTCCTCACAACGGTCACAGCAGATCATGAATCTGGACAAAGAAAGACTGCTTATAACAAAGTGACTGCTATGCAAACTGAGCCACCCACACAGACAGGGTTAGGAATTGGGAATACTAACAGCAACAAAGTCACTGGTAAAGCATAAGCTTATCAGTCAAGCAAACTAATCAAAAATCCTTTACTAAATTGGGCAATAATGGTTAATTTGATCACATTCAGTAACCCACCAGTTTCCAGACAAAGCCTGCTTACCGCTTGTTGTGTTTCTGCCGACAGATGCAGTAGAGGGCATTAGGGTCATATCCTTCATCCTCAGAGTCACTGGATGATGAAGATGACTCATTATCCTCATCTTCCTCCTGGTCGTTAAGAGTCTTCACCACTACTCGTGACTTGGCATCTCTATTGCTGGGGGTGTTACCTCTGCTGGCTGCTTTTGCAGGACTTCTGGACCTGGAGGCACGCTTGCTACTGATTTCTACAGTCTTCTCATCACTCTCTTTTTTCTCTTCTGTTTTGTCATCGTTTGTGCAGTCTGACTCCAGCTGCATATTGACCTCATCCTCAGGGCTGGTTATTTTCTTATACTGCTCCTTCTTCACCTGCACCGGAAGCTCCTCCTGCATGTTGGGCTCCTTGTCCTGCTGCACCGGGGGCTCCTGGTTCTCTTGCACCGGGGGCTCCTGGTTCTCTTGCACCGGGGGCTCCTGGTTCTCTTGCACCGGGGGCTCCTGGTTCTCTTGCACCGGGGGCTCCTTGTTCTCTTGCACCGGGGGCTCCTTGTTCTCTTGCACCGGGGGCTCCTTGTTCTCTTGCACCGGGGGCTCCTTGTTCTCTTGCACCGGGGGCTCCTTGTGTGCATCTCCACTAACCTTCTCATTGTCCGAGCTTCCACCATCACTAACTGAGCCACCTCTTCCGCCATGGCATTTAGCCTGCTGAGGCATCCTCTTCCTGCTCCTCCTTGTCCTCACTGGGGAGTCTGGCTTATCATCCAAAGACTTAGCCTCTGTGTTGCCATCAAAGCTAGCCTCAGAGGCTGTCTCTGCATCTGTGGGGGTCTGAGAAGGAGGGTCCCCTCCCTCAATGCTGCTAGGTGCACTCCTCCGCCCCGCAGTGCGCGCTCTCTTTGTGGTAAGTAGGAACTCCTCCAGCTTATCAGTTCGTTTGGCCTGCCTCCCGCTGCGGCGAACAGGCCCTACTTGGCCGTCCTGGCTCTCAGCAGCTGTGTCTCCTGGCATTTCCCGCTTGGCTATGGTACTTCGACGAAATCCCCAGGTCTTCTTAAAATTGCTTGTGGACTTAGCTTGCTCAGTCTCCTCTACCTTTTCCTGCGTAGCATTGTCACTGTGCTCTTTGTGTCCCTTATCTTCTCTGTCCTCTCCAACTTTAATGTCCTCTAGATTAGCTGCTGATGGAAAAGATGCATTAACAGCTGCAAAGAATCGAGCATGGTGTCTAAGCGTTTCAACATAATGTTAAAAAGAAATCCCTGGTGCTGATTATGATTCTATTAATCCTGACTTATCACCCCGTCAAAAAATCTACAAAGAGAAATTGCAAATGTTCCGGCTTTGCAATGCCCATGAAGTGAGAAAATGATGATGTTCCCATCATTGCCCAGGGAAAAAAAGCTAATCCAAGGTACCTGGAGAACTGCTATCCATAGGTTCCTGGCTCTGCTCTGGCTGAGGAGCTAGAGAGAGCTCAGGGCTCACTTTCTCCTCCATAGATGGAGTCACTACTTTGAAACAGAATCTACAGTTAAGAGAAGAGCACAAGATACGAGCCATGATTACAACCATTAAACTCCATTTAACTGAAGAGTGTAGTGGTTTTTGAAGGAGAAGCAATCTTAAATTCCTATTTTCCACAACTGATTTTTTCTGAAATAGTTTTCTATCAATCTCCAGACAGATTTGTGTTTCTAACATACATGTGCTAGCCTACATAAGGAGCGGGCAATGATATTGGCTCAGGGGAATATTTAAAATGAAAGAAAAACTGTTGTTTTAGAGAGATTTGCTTGTCAATCTCAATTTGTGGGCAAAAGTTTGACCATTAGACATTTCCTTATCTCTAATTGTTTTCTGAATTATATATATATATATAATTAAATTAATAATATAAATAAAAAACATTTTGCATCTGTAGCTATCCCAATGTGCTACACTGATACCAAACTTAAAGAGCAAGAAATGGAGATGAAAGCATAAGAATAAACTCCCAAAGAAGAAACCAACAGAGAAACAAGTTCACAAAGCATGGCCTATTCCACTTCTGGATGTGTCCGTTGGGACTATCAAATTACATGAAGGCCAGGTGGCTATTTATAGCTAAGTGGGAAAAAGGTCTTAACTAAAGCAGAATATTTGTAATTTCAGAATATTCCAAACCTACCAGTTACTCTGTGGTGGTGCAGCGTCTTTGCCAATAGATTTGTTTCTGCTCACAGCAGGTTCGGAGGATTAACCATCATAGGCCTGCTACAGGAATTGTGGATCCTGTAGATAAAAGAGTGCAACTTAAGTATTTGGGGAAGAGCAACAGTAAAGCACAATACATCACATGACAGAATAGTCAGCATAGTGCTCCTACATTCATGATTTTGAGTAGGCCTAATCAAGAGGAGAGATAATCTTTGAGCCCAACCTATAATAAATACATTCAGCAAAATCTGAACTAACTAATATCTAGAAACTGAGATGTTGCTGCTAACCTTATAAAATCCAAAATATCAAAACATTTACATCAAATGTTTCAGAAATTTAGCAGACACTCTTAACCAGAACAGTAAGTTCAGGGATGTCTCTCTTGGGTCAACTTAGTTAAATGCCTAAATGAGCGACAACAGTAAGGCACTTTTCCTGCTACAGGTTCCATTCCAACTGTCTGACTATGATTCACACAGTCTAAATCCAGACTACAAGTCTTACAACCACTAAACTGGGACCCACAAAACAGAAGTACACAAACAAAAACTAACTGGTAAAACATACTAATTTTGTGACAATGTTGCCCATTACAGATGACTGTACAGTGCCTGAAACCAGAGCAGCTGGACTAAAGGTGTACTAGAAAAGGTAGGGTTTCCTACAGGATTCAAAGTTAGCAGTGGGGCATCGGTTTTCCCATGGTAGTCTAGGCGTGATTTGTCTGTCGTGGTCTTTGTATTCAAAGCAATAAACATTTCCTTTAGCTGGATATGGGCTCTTACAGTACTTTACCCCTAACCACAAAACAGAGCCACAAAGTAGCCTTTTGGTTTACCAGCCACTAATTTTACCAACCAAAATATTGTTTCCCCCAGTCACACCACAAAACACATAACAAATGAGGATGATTGTAATGTTTCTCAATCATATATTTATTCCTTGTAACAAGTACTAGGCTCAACTAAGCCCCAACCATAGATGTAGGACACCGTTTCATGTCCCAATTCTGCCAATTTAAGAATGGTAACCATAAATATGATGAAAAGCAGCTGGGTGTGAAACTCATCTTTTGTCACTGTCTAGCTTGAATCTGATTTTAATGTACCGGTAGTAATCTGACATTTCGCTACCAGTTGCAGTTTAAACTCAAGACCAATACACATATGAACAAAACAATATAAATATCAAAAGGCAATTTTCAGGGTACAAAATATATTGCACAGTGAATCATTTGCTAGTGTGCACATGGTTGTTTCCAGTATAGCTGTGTGCGTGTTGTAGCTATAATCTCTGTTATTCTAACTTTTGAACTGACAAAACACCGCATCAAAACTCAGTTCATGTCAAGCTATGCTACAGTACATGACATTTACTAGTACCACCTCCAAAAAAGACTACAGCGAAAGGGGAAGGAGGCATGAGCTATTGGAAGGCTTGTTTAAACAGGAAAAACATAAGATGGGGGAGGAAGATGTTTAGACTCAGAGTCACGGATGGACGGAGGCACAGGGGAGTTCTAGAGTCTGGGATCAACCCTGGAGAATTCAGTCACCAAAGCCCTTGGACCTGGGGATGATGAGGTGGCCTGCTATACCAGCCCGGAGTGAGTGTGTGGTTTGATAGGGGAGAAAAATCTCTGAGAGGTAGAATGGAGCAATGTAGTGGAGGGCTTTATAGGTCAGAAGGAGCACTCTGTACTGAACGCACTGGGTGACAGGGAGCCAGTGGAGCTCACGGAAGATGGGTGTGATTGTGCTGCCAGGACTTAGTGTGGGTGAGAAGCATGTTGGGCAAGTTTTTAACCATTTGTAGCTTACGGAGGTATGAGGAGTTGATGCCGGGCAAAAGGGACTTACAATAGTTGTTGTGGAGGGATATTTAGGACTGTATTTGTTCGCTGACTCTAAGTGCTTTATGTGTTCTCCCCCGGGTTCTGGTCAGTGCACAGATGACAGACATGTATGACTCCAATTGAGGTTGTTTAATAATAATCAATAATAGAATATGGCACAGCACAATAATGCAACATAGGCTTGTTGACTATATATTTGCTGGGGTGGTTCTCTCCACTTAATAGCTAAAGTTGTACATGTGTGTAGTCTGAAAGCAGTAAGGGAATAAACTATAGCAAACAATGGAGATGTCATATACAGTAACAGTAACATGTTACAATAAAATAAGTTACACCATGCTTAAGTACAAGATAATGCATTCATGTAATACTACCAAGCATTGCTGTTAGTTTACAACTCTGCATTTCCTTCAATACATGATTACTATAGAATACAGAAAGAAATATTTAACTGAAATTCACTAGCACTACAGCACATCTGTAATTAAAGCATTTAAATCAACCACTTAGCAAACCATCCTAGGCAAAGCTTATTCTAAACAACCAATATAGGATAGTAACAAAAATTGAGCAAATAGACTTACAGTTGCTAGCTAGCACCAAATTGCGGTAAAATCTCATAAATTTTAAACATGACAATAAACTGACTTACATATTTGATGGATCTGATTTATCTACACATTAACACTGGCTATCATAGTAATAATCCCAGTAATATACCAGCACTCCATAGCCTTTTGTACAATAGTCGAGACTGGAGATGAATGCATGAATCAGAGTTTCGGCTGCAGAAGGTTTGTCAATATTACATATATGAAAAAATTTGGATTTCACAGTCTGTTTTGTCTAGGATGATGGCTAAGTTGTGTGCATAGGGGTAAGGGGAAACAACCGTGTCATCAAATGTGAGAAAGAACATGCCCGTTTTGTGGGTGGATATAGTGTCTATGAGAGGGAGTTCCATATTGTCAATGTTGACGAGTAGGGGACACAGAACAGAGCCCTGCGGGACCTCCTGGGTGACTGCAGCGAATTTCGATTTGTAGTCATTGAGGGAGATGTAATGAGTGCGGTTGGTGAGATAAACTTGCAGCCAGGAGAGTGCAGGTTCCCTCAACACCCAAACCCACAAGCCTGGTGAGGAAGATATGGTGGCTCACTGTGTCAAAGGCAGCATGCAGATCCAGGAGAATCAGGAGGTTGAGGGCACCAGCATCAGCAGAGACGAGGATGTTAAAGCAGAGCCAAATTGCACTTTTCTTTCTGGACTACCCATCCATTGCTCTCTTGCCTGTTCAGAGTGTGAGCAGTGCACATTGTATCTAGGTTGAATGGCAACCTCCAATGTTTATGAAATGAACGACTGCACGCTTGCACTTCAACCAAAATGTACACTCATGAGAAATTAGGTAGCAGCAACTGATGAACCAAACAGCATGCTTTTTCAAATACGCAGTTGCATGCTGCTCACAGCTCACCGGGTCACATTATTTTCTCAGCCCCAGTAGGCAGCATAGGAGAGTTGTGCAGTTTAGCTTATGCAATGCTAAATAAATAAATCAGTTCCATTACATTTTGTTATTGCAACCATTAATCAATACCATTTCCACATACACAATGCCGGTGCAGTACCATGCCATTAGCGACTACTTACACACTTTCAGACAATTAAAAAAATTACTGCTATGACGTGGCTACACCCTTGCATACATAATAATTTGTGCCTGCATATAATGATTCATAGTTTCTCTGATAACTGACAATATTCGAGATTGATGTGCTGCCAGCAGGAAAAAAAATGCTAGTTTTATATCAAAATAGCATACATAAGGAATATTGCAGAGCTGCTGACAAGGCAGGGTTAATGGGAATTAAGGAAGGAAAATGGGGAGGAAAAAATAAATAATGCACCTCAACAGAAGTGAGTCTTTGTTAATGAGGAAGCATCCACATTTACCTCTAATCTGAAACAAGTAATGCTTAAAGTAGCCCAATAACAAATAAAAAAAACGTCTGACAATTCACACCCCACATCTGCTGGTAGATTGGGAAAAGTTACCCGCCAGTGTGTGAAAAAGTACCCGCGTTTGGTGGGTGGCAGTTTCTACCATATTTTAGAATGTAATACTCAATTTTACCAACCACACAATCTACCAACGCAGCATACATAGGTGCACGTTATAAATCATTTATTACACCAGACAAAAATACAGTTGTTATTTGTACAGGTTTTGTTATATTGACATACAAATCGATTGAAGAAGCAAACATGAAGACTTACTGGTAGTTGCTAAAAATAAATAAGTATTAAATAAAGGGCCAATTGATAAGTAATTTTTTTCATTGTCTATCTCAGAAAATAAAAGTTTTTTAAATTTTTGATCAGCTTCATCGCTGATTCATCAAAATTCTCTTCAACTTCCTTCTCGTTTCCTCCATTCCCCCACTGAGGTCTGGCCAACATTAAGTTCTTGTCTATCAGTCCTTTTGCTCTTCTCCTTTGCAAAACGTGTCACTAGTAACTTAAAATCAGCTGTGTAAAACTTACGTTTAACTATTTTGAAAAGCAGAATGTAATAGACAATTTTACTCAAAATGTTTCCAGCTTAAATCGATTAGCACAACCATTTTGTGCATATAAGAGTGTGTAATATGAAAGATTTATTGGCGCAACGTGCAACAACATACACCAAACAAATCAATAATGATATTTGTTGCCAACAAATGTCCTCGATTCTTTGTTATAGCACTAATCGATACTGAAGTCAACATTTTGGTATCATAAATACCCTACCCAAAAGTGGTTGACCAACAAAGATCACTCAAAGTACAAGGAGTGTAAAAATCTACAAGGTCAGAAAGGAACCCATGGTAACTTCCAAGCAACTAAAAGCCTCTTACATTGGCTAATGTCACAGATCATGAGTCCACCAGGAGAACACTAAACAACAATGGTGTATGGCAAGATTGCAAAGAGAAAGCCACTACTCTCCGAAAACATTGCTGCCCATATGTAGTTTGCTCAAAATCACATAGATGAACCAGAAGCCCACTGGAAATGGTTTTGTGGACAGCAAAGACCAATTTAGAACTTTTCGGTTTAAATGTACAATATGTAGTTTTTGGCCGCTAGGGGTCTCAAAACAATAGCAAAAGATGTACTTGGATGACGTCGGGAAGTAGCGTGGGATCATGGGTTTTGTTATCGTTGTCAATGACAACCTTCCAATCTAGCGTCTCCGGCAGAAAAAAAAGTTCACTGGCAAAGTAATGTATTTAAAAAAATATTACTTCTCACGTTATGTTTGGTGGTTCCCTGGAACTTATAGCAGCTAGAGCAGTGAAAGGTTATATGACGCCATTGACAGGTGACAAAATGAAACGTCCCGTGTCTTCAAATTAAATTACAAATTTCTCTGTGTTTGAAAGTTGGTGGAAACATTTAAGATAATGTAAGTACACAACTAAGAAATATATACCGTATTTTCCACACTATAGGGCGCACTGGATTATAAGGTGCGCTGTCAATGAATGGTCTGTTATCAATCTTTTTTCATATATAAAGCGCACCGGACTATAAGGCGCATTCAGCGAAACAAACAGTCAGATAAGTCAGTCAAACTTGATTAAATGTTCTATTGCCATGTTCTACTGCGTGACTGACAGCATTGAGTTTAAAGTCTGCATTGTAAGCGTGTCTCGACAGGTGCCATTTTGGGGTCCTTATACGCACACACTGTAATATTATGGTAAAGCACAGTACTCAGCGACGCTCCTGACTACGGTATCTGTAAGTGGTGTGGCTTTGTAGTGTACCATAGTCATACTAAAACATTTTGACTGAGCATGCATACCACACAAAATTGCTTCGAGGTCAGTAAGCACAACCAGAATTAATACATAAGGCACTTCGGATTATAAGCCGCACTATCGTTTTTTGAGAAAATTAAAGTATTTTAAGTGTGCCTTATAGTTCGGAAAATACAGTATAATATAGGTATAGTGATGTTTGCTTTTTAATGCAAAGTACATCTTTTGTTATTGTTTTGGAAAACTACATATTGTACCTTTAAAATGTTATGTTTGGCAAAACAAACACTGCATTCTTGCATAAGTACCTCATTCTAGGGGTGTAACGGTTCGGTTCATACCTCGGTTCAGACGGTTCAGTACCAGTTCAGTACAATGGAGGGAAAAGCGAAACAAAAATGCAGAACGCAATTTTTTTATTGTGCATGTCTTAGGCTGTAACACCTAGTGTCAGTCTCTCCCCTGACCTAGCACATCTGGGTGATGTCGTCGGATATCTGTTAGCATGTTACAGTAGATGTATTTCCACTCACATACCCAACAACTGCTGAGCAACGCTGACACACAGACTTCGTCATATGCACCACTCTCATCTGTACTACTGTAACTGACAGGGAAACTGAAGTTCACACAAACTGGCGATCTTAAAGAGGACGGCGGGTTCTCTAACTATTATGGGTCGCCAAAACTCGCCATTCTCGTCCTCAGTCCTGCGATCTCTGACTCACTGGACCGTCGACCTGACAAAAAATGCATACAGAGCTCGGCTACTTAGCTTTAGAGCTAAGGCGGGGATACAGATTAGGTGTCCTTAAAGAACTGGCGTATCTAACAGTAGTTCCGCATTACATTCATTAATTTGCATTGAAGTTACTTATTTTATTCTGTGTATTCTCCGTGTAAAATCATGCACTGCACCGTGACCGTTTTGGTTCAATGTGACGCGACACCCGTACAATTTCGGTTCAATACGACGAGTACACCCATAGGAGGAACTATTCCTCATTTCGGTTCAATACGAATGAATGTACCGTTCCACCCCTATCTCATTCCATATGTGAAAAATGGTGGTGGTAGTATCATGGTTTGGGCCTGTTGAAAGCAAAGTTTCACATATTCTTGCCACTCACAGAAATGTAATAATAGATCATTCTCTTTAATAAATGTCTGGTAAGGTATAGAATTTGTCAAATTTGTTTAATTGGGTTCTCTACTTTTAGGACTGTGAACATTTTTAGGTTTTAAGATCATTTATGCAGAAAGTTCTATGGTACAGGTGTCAAACCGGTTCCACGGAGGGCCGAGTGTATGCAGGTTTTCGCTCTTACCTTGTACCTGACTGATTGAATAGGTTACTAATTGGTTAAGATCTCCCCTCACATGGCAGTCTAGTTCTTAATTGGGCTCTAATTGAAAGGAAAGACAAAAAACCAGCATACACTTGGCCCTCCGTGGAACCGGTTTGACATCCCTGTTCTAAGGGTTCAAACAACTTTGATCACCATTAACTCCATAGTTGCCATCAGCAGTCTTTTTATTTTTTATTATTTGGAATCAAATTAACCATCTACAAATCCAGTAAGAAAATTCTACGAGAAACTGGATCGATTCCTGTGAAAAACGTCATATTATTCTGTTAGGCTGCTTTTGCCATTTTAAATAGGTTTTGAATTAAGAACTCTTTGGCCACTTTAGCTACCTAGCAATATAACGAACACTTTGGATGCCCCAGGCAGTGGGAAGCAACTCAATGACGGAGGTCCAGTAAACATCTCAATATGTTTTGTTAGAGCGTGTGAGGTGCTCACCTATTATAATAAACAAAACTTCTTAAGTGCACTATCTTTTTGCTGCCCGTTTTATTTCATCTACTAGGGGTGCAACGGATCAAAAAACTCACGGATCGGACCGTTCCTCGAATCAGAGTCACGGATCGGATCATTTTTCAGATCAGCAAAATAAAAAAATAAAATAATTGGAATTTGGGTTAGTTGTTTTTATAATTTTCAATGGTTATGATGAGCAATATGAGAGAGAAATGTGGTTAAGATAACTTACCGGCAACAGCAGTAGTTAGCTAGCTAGTATCTTATCTATCATTGAAATGCCTTATGATTGGAAATGCAACGCGTTTCTCATGCATGATGACAATAGCACAACAAACTCAATAACCTTTACAGAGTCTAAGATGACAGATTATCTAGGTGACAAGAAAATGCTATTCATGTAAAGACAACATTTCTGTTCAGTTTATAATGCTACCATAAGGCAAATGGTTTAAATCACAAAAAAAGCAAAGTTCAGATCTTATCACGTTTTTTCTTAGGCTGTGTTTTTTCTTTAACCTGCTGAAAGACACATTAATTTCTCTATTCTTTAACAATACTACAATAAGCCAAATAATTTAAATCAATTAAGATGTTAGAGATTCAACTCTGGGGGGTCCATGTGGTATAGGGGGTTAAGTCGCTGCATTGCAGGACAGTCTATGTCACGATGATCATGTGTTTGAGCCTGACCAGGGGTACTCTGACTTTCCCCGGGCTTGGCATAACACAAGATTTTGGTTAGAAGTCAAGTAATTTATCCTACCACATCACTCTCCAGCCACTCATGTCCAGATCGGGCGCCTGTAAAATCAACCGTGGAAGTATAGTGTGTGAACGGAATCATCCCGTGCATGATCCGACAAAAGGCATCCGTGTTGGGTAAACAGTGTGAAAAGAATTGACGGCACAGGCAACAAGTGGTTGGATGAACCATGTGTGCCCCTCGACATCCCACAGATCCCACATCCCACAGATCTGTAGGAGTTGCGGAGTTACCGACAAGGCAGGATTATAGGGGTAGTTTGGAAGGGAGAAAAATCTGGAGATAAAATATTATAAAATCACAAAAAAATCTAGAAAAAAAGAGAAAAAAATAAATTCTTACCTTTGTGGTAAAACTGAAAGTAAAACTAATTACACTGCCACTCATTCTAAATTCTGAACATTTTGTTTATCATATTTAAAAAACAAACATCTTTGTTATTCAGCTGAAATAAAAGTTTTTCATTTTCAAGACTCCATTAAATGAAAAAAATGAATTTTGAAAAAACGTACGCTCTACTGACAATCTCCGTCGAACGCCTAGATGTAGGTTGCGGGTCACATATCACTGAACATTTCTAATTGGATAAAATTGTTTTTTATTTAAAACAGACAGCAGAAAATCTGATTATATATATTTGTCAAACTAATGAATCAAAGAAAAACTAGGTGCAAACTTGATTGAATTACAATCCATTGATAATCAACTACTTTACTTTCCCATAATATGCTTTTTTATAATTGTTGTATTATGTTTGGATCCATTGGTGAAGATGTTGTTAACAATGGCAGATCAGACACTGTCTGACTAAGCACCATAACATAGCATAACAAAATGCATTACAGCATTCTATATGCAGGGCCTTACAATAACCTTATCCACTGGTGGCACTTGTGCTGCTAACTTTTTCAGTTGCTGACACAAAAACATGATTTGTTCTCATAATGTATAAGGATAAAAGACTGAATGGGTGAAATAAGCAGAAAACAGATCCTCCTGCACTTTGGTTCAAATCGATATGAAAAAAACTTATTGTTTGCGCTTCAAGACAGCGGCATCTGGGCCAAAGATCAAATTATTTCAGTCCACGGTATTTTGGACAGGTGCAAATGGGTTTGCTTGGCGGCACTCAAACCTCTCAAATACCGCCAGAACTACCACTGTCGAGCTGCAGCCCTGAACTAGGACACCAGATTCACTAATCACAGACTTGTTGATTAGTAGCCAAGTTCAGTCAAGTGTGCCAAATCAGGGGTAGTTCAAATAAATGGAATGCTTTGTAGTACTTGAGGAGAGGTTTGAGAACCACTGGCATAGATATTTAGGAGAGCGCAGCCACATTCATTGAAAAATGGGTTTCTCAGGTGCAATGCCGCTTTTCAGCATCCCATGTTCAAGGCCGTTTAAGACACATTAACGGCACCACTGTTATTGAAGGCAGAAGCACCTCATTGACTGCCATTTAAAAAAGGCCTCGCGCAAAGCTTCTTGCTACAGGATGGCAACGCTTGGCACGGTGAAGCAGGAGGAGAATAGAGCAGTGGTCTATTTTTCTCCCTCTCCTTAGTCGTGGCAATTCAAAACACAGTAGAAAACCAATTGGAAAGCTTGTAGGCTGTACTACTATACATGGATCCCACATGACATTATGGAACTAATTATAGCATTTCATGAAAACTAGCATGATATCCCAGTCAGTTATGTTGAGAAATTGCATGACTGTTCAGATGTTTCTGCACTAATGTCATCAGTATGAATTAAGTTTGGCAGTGTTACAAAAGCTAACGTGACTTCCCAAGTTTGATGCATAGGTTAGCTAAGCTATGAAATCAGTTATTTCTCATTAAAAAATGGTGGTGGGAGCTTTTGTTCGGTTGTGCACAGCTGAATATGATAGGCTACTTGTTCCAGTAGTGGGTTGTGGAAATCAATTGTGCGCTTAGTGATAGGTTGTTATATATAAGGAGCTGCAAGTTAAAAAGTAAGATACTGATTGGTCAAAACAAAAAGTCTGGTATTTTTACTGGCTCAGGTTCACTAGCGGAATGGTGATTGGGAGATGAAAGAGGCCTTGCGCCTGATGCTGAATTCACACCGGGCAGACTGCATTCCGGCGCAAGTCCATTCATTTCAATAGGAAACAATATGCACCGCTGCGGCAAGTCTAACAGATCCGGCAAAATGTGGATGCAGTGCAGCGGGTATGTTGCAAGTTTCCTAAGTCAGGATGTCCACTGGACATGTCAGATTTTAGTGCACGTTACATTTTAAAAGATATATACCACGGAGACACTGCGCTCTTTCAACTTTGTCCCAAATACTGCTGACCCATGAAAGCGCAACCAATCCGATTAAAGTTAATCGTCATACCTTCCTATGAAATGAAATTGAAGAGGAATTGATGTGTACACTTTAGTATCTACAATGATGCATTTCCTAGTACCTGGGCACTGCTAGGGCACAGCTGTAAACGGTTCTTGCCGTCAATAATAGGTTATTAAAGAACTCAACTTTTGCCGTTTGCCGTAAAGACAATCAGGATGTTAACTCTCGAGACAACAATGCTAGAGGAAAATTTAATACCATTTATGGATACATGCTATAGCTGTAATGTTTAAAATAAACTCAAATTGACACCCACAGCAGAGGACATCAGTTTAAAACGCATTCATTATGGCCTGTCGTATAGTCTAAATACACAATTGTTTACATAGATCACCGTAGCAACGCATTACGTCAATTGAATTTGTCGTCTTTCGTCCTTTCGTGTTGTCGACTTTTATAACTATTTTCTTCGACCACGTAAATGCAGCATTATTCATTAAATCAATGATATTCGCTTACGTGGTCCGGCAAAAGAAAAAACGAACCATTATGTAAACCCACCAATAGAGAAAGCACATGCAAAAGCCTGAGCGGTAGGCCGGTGATGATTATAATCCTTATTTGAAACAATGCAATTAAAACAAATTGTCAAGGAATTAAATATCCATGGTTTTCAACTTAATAATTCGATGCTGCTTTTTAAAAGAAAAAGACATGGTGCGCTACTGTTAGTGGAGGTGTCGATGCTACATTGTTAGCTAATGTTACCTAGCGATATTGCAATATTTTTATCCTAAATAATAATTTTTAAAAAGAATGCCTGAAGTTATTTCGCACTATGCTATTGATAGCTAAATACATGCACATTTCGAAATATAGCTCCCGAACTATGAAATTGACATTTATACCTACTGTACTGTACCAACTACTTGCATGCATGGACACCGCATATGTTCAACAACAGACATTTGGTCGACATCTAAAGTGGAAATTAATATTCTGAAAGTCGTAATACGTATTCAACTACATACGACAGAATTATAGCTATATGAAAAAGAAACCCCTCCCTGGGCTGTTTGTGAAGAACAACATGCATGTCGCAAGAAGTTTGCGACCATTGCAATGCGAAATCTGAGTGATACCTTTGAGGTAACTAGGTCGCGTGCAAACCAGGGTGACCACATTGGATTGAACAGCGAATTACATGTATGCTAATTCATAAGGGTAGTGTTACATCGGAAAATATTAAGTATATGCAGACTCTTAATTGTTAACACTTAACACAACACAAAAAAATCTCAGGGTAATGTACACACCCACCAGATTAGGTACAGTACTGCAGAGTGTTAGAGTAGCTAGCTAGTTAGCTTAGAAGCTTGCTTTGAGTAGCTAGCTAAGCTAACGGTTAATAAGTGACTCCGGCTCTGCAACGTGACCTCATGCAATCAGACAGGAATTGCAATTAATGCGCACACATACTCTATTCAATCAAAATCACGTAATTTTGCGAAAACGATATGCTCTTTTGCGCTATCAGTCGCAAATGACATTGCAAAACACGTAGGCCACAACCATCATGTCACCATAGCCTTTCGACGAACGAGCTAGGTAACTAAAGTAGATTATAGTTTCCTAATGCTTCCGTATTATTGACACTTAAACATTGATTAACAAAAATTGTAATAACGATCTTTTCCACATATAATGACTTGGACCCACTTGTAAACATCGGCGATATATTACGTTTGTACGTTCTCCGTTCAATCCTCCATTTTCGTTTTGGTTGTAGCTGGCAATGCAGAATGGCGCTGAACGATTTTCAGACTGGTAAGACTGATAGTAAGCAGGCAACAATAACTAACTACTACCGGGTCACATACGTTAGCTTCAAAATAAGAGTCCCGTTTCATATATTCTTCTTTGGTGGCGTTTATTGCAGTACCGCCATCTACTGTGCTGGAGTGTTCTCCATTGTGCCCATAACCGCTAGCCTGGAAAAATCCAGACCCAAATCCAAAACGATTTAGGGTCTGGGATCGAGTAATGTAAATGACTCAACTCGAGGGGCGGCACCAAGCGTGCATTTGAAAATCACACTGTACGCAATTGGATAACACTACGACCAATCACCAGTGGGTTTTCACTAACCCTATGGCGGAGCTAACTGGTAGATTAAACCCTTGCCATATCCGGTCTGCAAAACAACAAAAACATCCTTCTTAAAAAGTAACAAGTCTTCTGTTCCTCTTTTAGACAAAAAGGCAAGTTTAACTTGTTCATTGTAGCGGCCAAAGCAGTTTCAAACAACTGGTGTAGATCCATAGCGATCTTACAATGTTTACTAATGACTTGAGGTCACACTCGCAGAGCTGTCATCATCTGTTTAACACGCCTCTGGCCCGCCTATATCAGATACACCAATGTGATTGGTGCAGCTCGGCTACAAGGAAATTGCTGTATCACGTTTTCTCCGAAATTTTCACAACCGGTATACTCCCACCCACACTGAGGGGATTATCGTCTCAATTCCAAAACCAAATAAAGACCCCAGATTTATAGAAAACAGAAGGCCTATTTCTTTTAGAAACTCAGATTACAAGCTCCTAACCTATATTTTCACTGTTCGTCTTCAAACAGGGATTTCACATCTTATTGCAGAAACACAATCAGGCTTCTTAAAAGGAAGATCAATCCACAATATTATAAGGCTGGTAATGGACATAATTGAATACAGGAATCTCATTGAGGATAATGGGTTGATTTTCTTCTTATATTTCTATTAGCCATTTGATTCAGTGGAGCATCCGTTTATAATGATGGTACTTGATCACCTTGGTTTTGGAAATAATTTTGGAAATCTAGTTAAGGGTCTATATCAGAATATAAGCAGTTGTGTTCTATTACCTAATGGAACAACTCCCAGCTTTATGATTAATGTAGGAATTCCTCAAGGTTGTCCCATTTCACCATATTTGTTCTTATTAGTCACTGAAATGTTAGCCATTTACATTAAAAACTCAAATGAAATAAAAAAACTAAATGTGCTGGATACAGACATTATCATAAGCCAATTAGTACATGACACAACAATCTTTTTGAAAAATAGACATCAAGTCCCAATAACTATTGAAAAAATTTAGATATTCTCTAAGGCTTCAGGGTTAACATTAAATAAAAAAAAAATGCAAACTATTCCCCATACATGACACACCACTAGATAGTATCTGAAATATCCCTATACAATCAGAAATCGAATACCTGGGAGTCCACCTTACCAAGGACTCAAATCTAAGTCAATCACTAAATGTAGAAAACAAACTAAAAGAATGTAAAACAAAATTATATTTATGGCTCCAAAGATATTTATCAATTCTAGGTCGAGTTTATCTAACAAAATGGAAATTTTATCAAGATGTATTTATCAAACCTATTCTCATGCCTTCCCCAATAAATTTATAAAATCTATAAATCAAATTAATCTAAATTTCATTTGGAGAAACAAACCACATTATATGAAAAAAAGCAATATGCTCAAAGAAATAAAAGATGGAGGCCTAAAAGTTATAGATTTTGAATGCCTCAATGGAACCTTGAAAATAAATTGGTTAAAGTCTTGGATAAAACATAGCAATTGCTTTTGGTACAGTATCTTAAATAATATATTTAATAAAATTGGAGGATTGAAACTTCTTCTCACAGCAGACTTTGATATTAATAAACTTCCCTTATCATTATCAGAGTTCCACAAACAAATATTGCTATACTGGAAAATGTTATATGTACACAACTTTTCACCTCATACCACTATACTCTGGAACAACAGATATATACTATACCAAAATAAGACGTTATTTTATGACGACTGGTTTGAGAAAAATATATGGTCCATAAGCAATCTGATGGATGCTAGTGGCCACCTGCTGGATTACGAGCAATTTTGCACTAAACACAATTTTAACCCTTCCAAGTCAGACTTTGTGAAAATGCATAAAGCACTACCAAAATAATTTATTCTTCTGACACAAAATATAATGACGCATCAAACTATACGACTGCAATTGGCCCCACTAGCAATCCAAGGATTGTCAATTTTGGACAAGAAAGGCAACAATTATTTCATTTGGAACTGTTTCATTAAAAGATCATTCCTTGGAAGTCAAAATAAAAATGACATTTTATCTAAATTTGACAAAAAATGTATATATAAACTGAGAACTACGTATTTAAAATCCCCTATACCACCTAAAATGAAAGAAACCCATTTCAAAATTATGAATGACATTTATCCCTCCAAAGAATTACTTAGGCTTCGTTTCAATATTAACGATAATATATGCTCATTCTGTGAATCTGATATTGAAACCACGGACAATATATTTTTCTCATGCAGGGTAATACAGACATTTTGGCTTGACATCCACCAATGGATAAAACAAAATGTCTCACTATTCCCTGCTACTATCTCTAGAGAAAAAATTACACTTGGAATGGTATTACATAACAAAAATGATGAATTTTGTTGCAATGTTATTTTATGTCTAGCTAAATTTTTCATCCACAAAAATAGACTTATGAAATCATCCCCCAATTTAATGTTTTTCCTAAATGAATTTAAACTATATATAGTTTATATATAGTCCTTAAAATTTGTAAATGGAAGAAAAGCACAAAAACTTTATGATATCCTAAAACACTTCCCTATGATGTCAACAAAATGAAAATGAACTGTACTTCCCCTTGTATGTTATATTATTTAATTTTTTAATTTCTTTTATATTTTTTTTATTTTTATCTACTGATATTATAATTGTACAATTCTTTCTAAACCATATATTGTAAGATAATTATCCTTGAATACAATGCTGCCATACCATTTGGCAAAAAAAAAACATATATATATATATATAGGCTATATAAATAAATAAATAAATAAATAAAGTTGGATGCCACTCTCCTCATTTGCGTCAATTTGCCAACCCGGATGTTCACCCTGTGATTTTGCTAATAATTTTTTTTTGGCGACATTCTTGTACAATCGAACACTGTTCCAAAACTGTGAATGTTTATAGGATCATTTTCGTTTGGGTTAGTGTTGAAAGGTTAAACGTCTCTAAATGGTTTAAAAGTATAATCCATGTAAGAGCTGTTGCATATACGTGTTGTTGGATAAATTCGCTTACGTCAATTATGCATAATTGATTTCATAATTTTACGTTTTAAATAGATACATTATTTGTTTGAGGTAAATGGTTAACTTAAATCTGATATATAAAGAGGTGAAAAACGAACACTGACGACTGAAAGGATCGCAGCCGCTGGTTCATTCGATTATTGGTTATATCAAAGAATGTCTAATAAGGAAAGAAGTGCCACTCTCTGAAAACTTCCGGCTTCTGAACTGGTTGCAGTTCCACTCTAGTTCCATAAGAGGGCAGTCACATGTGAGTGCAGAATGAATGGAGGTCTATGGAGCTATACCCCTCAAAATCCACTTTTCTCGAAATGTAATTTTTTGTCTAGTAATTTGAATGTTGCAGTCGAAAGGGGAGGCCAAGAAAATACACACTGCTTGGATTTAGATTTTTTTTAAGTCACCTTTTTCTTTTAAAAAACCCTTTGAACATGTCAATGACGTCATTCACATTGTACGGCCAGAGATACTGCTTTACGGCAAGCTTATACCTCTGGGCAGGGTTGCCAGATTGGGCGGTTTCCCGCCCAATTGGGCGGTTTTGCATTATTTTTTGCGGGCAAAAATGGCTTTGGGCGGGTGGATATAAATTGGGCTGATTTCGGATCAGTTTGGCGGGTTTTTGTAGCCGAAACACCGGCACTTCAGATCCTTCTTCCTGCGACCCTCTGTTCAGCAGGCAGCAGTCTCACTCAAT
>JACXGM010003316.1:0-42365 GCA_016801145.1 Umbra pygmaea | reverse complement strand
TTACAGCTGTAAGTCGCTTGGGGTATGTCTCTATCAGTTTTGCACATCGAGAGACTGAAATATTTGCCCATTCCTCCTTGCAAAACAGCTCGAGCTCAGTGAGGTTGGATGGAGAGCGTTTGTGAACAGCAGTTTTCAATTCTTTCCACAGATTCTCGATTGGATTCAGGTCTGGACTTTGACTTGGCCATTCTAACACCTGGATATGTTTATTTGTGAACCATTCCATTGTAGATTTTGCTTTATGTTTTGGATCATTGTCTTGTTGGAAGACAAATTTCCATCCCAGTCTTAGGTCTTTTGCAGACTCCATCAGGTTTTCTTCCAGAATTGTCCTGTATTTGGCTCCATCCATCTTCCCATCAATTTTAGCCATCTTCCCTGTCGTTGATGAAGAGATGCAGGCCCAAACCATGATGCTGCCACCACCATGTTTGACAGTGGGGATGGTGTGTTCAGGGTGGAGAGCTGTGTTGCTTTCACGCCAAACATAACGTTTTGCATTGTTGCCAAAAAGTTCAATTTTGGTTTCATCTGACCAGAGCACCTTCTTCCACATGTTTGGTGTGTCTCCCAGGTGGCTTGTGGAAAACTTTAAACAATACTTATTATGGATATCTTTCAGAAATGGCTTTCTTCTTGCCACTCTTCCATAAAGGCCAGATTTGTGCAGTATACGACTGATTGTTGTCCTATGGACAGACTCGCCCACCTCAGCTGTAGATCTCTGCAGTTCATCCAGAGTGATCATGGGCCTCTTGGCTGCATCTCTGATCAGTCTTTTCCTTGTATGAGCTGAAAGTTTGGAGGGACGGCCGGGTCTTGGTAGATTTGCAGTGGACTGATACTCCTTCCATTTCAATATTATCGCTTGCACAGTGCTCCTTGGGATGTTTAAAGCTTGGGAAATCTTTCTGTATCCAAATCCGGCTTTACACTTCTCCACAATAGTATCTCGGACCTGCCTGGTGTGTTGCTTGTTCTTCATGATGCTCTCTGTGCTTTCAACGGACCTCTGAGACTGAGCAGGAGCAGAGTGCATTTATACGGAGACTTGATTACACACATTTGGATTCTATTTATCATCAGTAGTCATTTATGTCAACATTGGATCATTCAGAGATCCTCACTGAACTTCTGGAGAGAGTTTGCTGCACTGAAAGTAAAGGGGCTGAATAATTTTGCTCGCCCAATTCGTCAGTTTTTATTTTGTTAAAAAAGTTTGAAATATCTAATAAATTTCAATCCACTTCATAATTGTGTCCCAGTTGTTGTTGCTTCTTCACAAAAAAATTACAGTTTTATATCTTTATGTTTGAAGCCTGAAATGTGGCAAAAGGTTGAAATGTTCAACGGGGCCAAATACATTCGCAAGGCACTGTATGTGCCTGAACTTATATGCAGATGGTCCAGAGAGGTTACGAACGGGTGTCAGTGTACACCGCAGGGATGGTGGCAGTGATTCTTGGGTTGAGCTGGGAAGAGGAGGTGAGGCCTATGAGGGTGGTGGTGTGTTTAGACTCAGCTGTGGTTTTAGGAACCATCCGGTCTGGTAGGCCAGATAGAGGTGATGTGTAGAACTGATGGTGTTGTTGTTGGGGTTAGAGAGGATGGGGTGATGGTTAGTTTTGGTTGGGTGCCGGCTCATGTGGGGGTGGAGGGTAATGAAGTGGCAGATGGGTTGGCTAAAAGTGCATGTAGGAAGGAGAGGGTGAGTGTGGAGGTACCGGGGGGAGTCTAATCTTTGATATAGGGGAGGGGAAGGGACTGGTGGCAGAGAATGTGGGATGGTAGCAGGATGGGGACAGGGTATTATGAGGTGTAGGTGAGAAAAGGTTATGTAGTGTAGGTTGATGTTAGGGCACACAGGGTTGAATGCAGGTTTAAGGCTGGTTGGTAGGCATGAGACAGGTCTGTGTGATGGATGTGTAGTGGATGAAATGGTGGAACATGTGTTGTTGTGGGAAGTATGGTGTTGAGAGGGAATTGTTGTATGTGAAGAATCAACCCAGTATCACGGCCAGGCGTGTAATACACACGCTGGTCCATCGGGTTTTGCGGGTCAATGTCACGCTTTGCCTCGCCAAGGCGTAAATATTACACGCATTACGAAGGTACTCTACCACCAGGAGGCGATACTAATCGAATCGCATGGTGACGTAGCAGAGTGTAAATTGCGTAGATTTAGCAGGTTGGTAGGTTGGGGATGGTGGACGGGCATATAAACCCGCGACTTACATCCCGGAGGTTCCGAGTTCAAATCCAAGTGGACGCTTTGCATATAATTAGTTTTTTATTCCAGCGAGATGCAGACGTGTTGCACACATACTTTTTTACTCACTATTCCAGCGCGATGCAGACGTTAACTGCAAGGGTTCATAGTGGTTAAGGTTAGGCTTAGATCGACTAATGGCAAGGGTTCTGAGTGGTTAAGGTTAGGGTATGGGTTTGGTTAAGGCTTACATCGAGATAACGCAAGGGATCTGAGTGGGTAATGTTAGGCTTACATCGCGATAACGGGCGTGGTTTTGTCCCCGGCGAGGCTCAATTAGCGTGTGTATTATACGCTTATGGAAAGGCGAGCCCACGTGTGTATTACACGCTTGGGTGAGTCATAGCGTCACACTGACACGCTGGACCAGCGTGTCTATTACACGCTTGGCCGTGATAATGGGCTGGAAGAATAGGGGGAAGGGTAGGATGTGGGATATGGGGGTTGTTGGAGGTGTCAAGGGTTGTATTTACATTTCTTGGGGTGACGGGCAGTTTTGGGTAAAGTTACTTTTACAATTACTTTTAGTTAATTGTTGAGTTCACAAGTTTTGGGAAGTCCCTAATTAAGACAAAATGATCAGGTAAATGGAGTTCATATCTTACTGGTGACCATGATTTATATTTTCTTTACTCTTTCTATTTGTTTTATATGTCACTGTTAAGATATGAACTCCATTTACCTGATCATTTTGTCTTAATTAGGGACTTCCCAAAGTAATCATAAAATAACTTTACCCAACTATGGTGACAGGTTTAGATGGTTTAGATAGGAGAATTTTAATTTGGGTGGACCGTGATGGCCTCACACTCCGGTACAGTAGGTGGCAGTATATCACCTTTCAAGTCGGTTGCGATCTGCCATAATTCAAAGAAGAGAAAGATGAGATTGATTTCACAATCGTGGGTGGATCTAAATGACGCGTTGCTTTCTAGGCAATAAATAGAGAGCGCAGCCTGCTTCTCGTTTATCAAGTTCTTGCTTCAACAGTGTTTGAACGGAACTTTGTAGCTTAATTGCCGTACCAACATTCTGCATTTATAACATTTAGTTAATATCAGACTTTGAAATTAAACTGTGAAAATGGAGTCTCAGGTCCGCCAGAACTATCACCGCGACTGTGAAGCTGCAATCAACAGGATGATCAACATGGAGATGTATGCTTCATACACCTACACTTCAATGGTAAGTAGAAAGGCTAGATCTGTGTTACTTTACTTTGAATTTTCCTTATTCCTTGACCTAAAATGTGTTATGTTGATTGTAGGCCTTGGTTAACAGCCTCCAGGTAGAAGGTTCATCTGAAGTTGATATTAACCAACAAAGTGTTTATGTTAAATTATTGTGTAGGTCACCAACTAACACGAAGACTGGTCTTTCAAGAACATTGTGTCATGTGTATGGTTACTGTTATGGTTTGTTGCCAAAACAGATGTGGAAAAGAATGCTGAATCCTGGTCCACATTTCCTAATTACGTTTTTGTCCACCCAGGCTTACTATTTCTCCAGAGACGATGTGGCCCTGCCTGGATTCGCTCATTTCTTCAAGGAGAACAGTGAGGAGGAGCGTGAACACGCTGACAAGCTGCTCTCCTTCCAGAATAAGAGAGGAGGACGCATTTTCCTCCAGGACATCAAGGTTTGTGGCTGGGTTTTACCTTGTCAACCTATATTGGGGGGGGAAATTGTCACCTAAACTATAAGCTTCTAAAATGAGTTAGCCTTCTATCAATGGTGTATTTCTTTGCTAATTAAAGTCAATATTAATGACAGAATAATAATAAAACTGCTGTTTGCAGTTGTTTCCTGAGCATGTGTCACAGATTTAGTTTTGCAAAGGTTGAGTTGAACTGTCACATTTTCTAAGTTGCCTTATTTTTTACTATTCTGTGTAGAAACCAGAAAAAGATGAGTGGGTCAATGGTCTGGAGGCCATGCAGTGTGCTCTACAGCTGGAGAAAAATGTCAACCAGGCTCTGCTGGACATGCACAAGATTGCCTCAGATAAGACGGATGCTCATGTAAGTAATTTCCCTGACATCATGCTGGAAAACACAAATGTACATTATTACAGAATCTTTGACTGTTGTATTGTCCCAAAGGCTGTGGAGTAGGGCTGTTGCAGTTATTACATAATTGCCTAATTGATTATTTGAAGAGATGGCAATTATGTTGAAAATGACAATTACATGGATTGTTTCCATCATAGATTTGTTTCATTTTGGAAACTCCAGACAAAGTTGTGTAGATAGTCGTTTGCTGCTTTCATTATGGTTATATTTGTTTAGAATTGTTTCGTGATGTTATCCTACCAAAGAGCTGATCTGTCATGTCATTTTTGTGGCATTATTACTTATTTGACATTGATTTCCATCTCCTATTTATTGCATACACTTTTGATCAACCAATGAAAAATACATCTTAAGCCAGTTTAAAAGCGTTTTTACAGTAAATAGTCATTCGCATAAATGTTTGCATGGAAGCATGCACTAGCTTTGTTTTTTGCCCATTTCATATGAACTTAAAATAATTCAAGCATTCTTAGCATATATTTCTTCACCTACATTTTCTGTGGCGTTAGGTGAGCTTATACAAACATTTTTATCTTAAACACTATTTAAAGTCTGTATAGCACAACGACATGTTAACATCAAAATGCACATGCAAACTATTTGTTATTGACTTTGCCACTACATTGCCATCAGAACGGTTTATTAACAACACAATTGCTCCATGGTGTGCACATTTGGTTTTAGGATGAAAAAACTAAACTTGGAAACTACGTCAGCAACATTTCATAATCGTGAAAGCTCTACTGAGGAGCCCATTGCTCTAAGAGACATGTTGTTGTGATTTGCGTCAGTAGTAGTTCACAATCACTTATGCTTATTGATGATCATCTTCAAATAAAAGCATGTTTGACTACTGTGCTGAAATCCCTTTAGGCTAAGAAATATTTACAACATTCCTTTTGTATTATTGGTGCAAGGTCATTCCATTAATCATCTGACATTTCTATTTTCAGCTCTGTGACTTTCTGGAGACCCACTACCTCAAAGAGCAGGTGGAGGCCATGAAGAAGCTGGGTGACTACATCACCAACCTCACCAACATGGATGCTGCCAAGGACAAGATGGCAGAATACCTGTTTGACAAGCACACCCTGGGAAGCAAGAGTTAAACTACAGTAAATCCTCACAACAGGAAACTGTGTCCAGTTTCTATATTCTTTAATACAGTGATTTGGTTAAAAATGGTTTGTTGCTGTCTGGCTAACTCACTGTTTAGATCTCCTGATCAATGTGAATTTCATCTGCACTGACTGAATAAATATTTTGAATTGGATCTGGTTATAAATTTTCTTGTGAAGTCTGTGGCTCATGTGCAAGTCTTAGCACTATGAAAGGAAGTGACTGTCTTAAAGTTGACATTGACTAATGCCCATAGAGGGGAGCACTTTACCATGTTTGTTTTGGTGTCCATGTTATTTCTGCATGATCAGGCGACAAGTTTGCTGTTTGTCTATTCTAATGGTTTTAATCCCATTGTCTGAATATGGTATTTAACAACGCTGCAAGTTTGGAGCCTGTTTGCTTTGATTCATTATACACACCTGGTGTCTCTGATTTAGACTTGTCATTAATTTGAAGTTTGATAAAAGATGGAATAATGCAGTACAACTGGACTGCATTTAGGGAGCCTACATCCCAGCCGTATGAGTACAGTTTGCCATGGTGTCTTTAGAAAATGTTACCTGGGCCTGTTTCGGCTTTGGATCCTGATTTGTCTGGTCAAATCTGAACTTGTAAACATGAAACAATCTCCAACAGCAAACAAGACAAAACCAGGAACTACTATACTGATGAGGATATTCAACTCTATTTAACTGTTAGACAAAAGTAATTGGGTTTAATGTGGATGAGCACCATTTAAACAAAACAATCCAGATTAACTCAGAGGTTGTATCACCTGCACAGGCCAGCCAGGAGGTGGAGACCATTCCAGGTAGTGGTCATAGTATTCAGGGGTTTCTGAGGGAATGGCTGGGTACAGTTTGAGTGAGCTGTATACGCTGGCTAGCTCCTGGAGTTTAAGTGTGCTTTCTGTAGAATGACATTGTTCAACATTTGGTTTCCGTGGTTGACAGATTGCACTGATCACTGTAAGAAACATTTTATGAAAGATTGGGATTGGTCTTCGGTGTAGAAATGTTATGTCATTTTAATCTTTGAGGCTAGGGTCACCCAATGTTTTTAGACTGGGGGTTCATTCAATTTTTGTATTCATGAAAACAGCTAATTTTAAAGTGGCTTGTTAGGTAAATATTTTTTTTATACATTGCTAGCAGATGGATCTGAACCAGGCTTGTCACCAGACTTTAAAAACTCTCGGGGCTCAGAAAGATGACCTGGGGCTGAGTGGATTGGGTGTGTGTAATTACATTACCTATAATTATGTGGGCTAGTTATTACGTTATTAGTTCTAACAACGCAAAACTGAGGTCGAACCCCGAGATCAGATCTCGTTTTCACAGACTAAACTACTACGTATCCCTGCTTATGGTTAGCAAATGGTCAATCAATGACATGCCTCAAATTATTAATTCAATAGCTTTTCATCATGTAGCTTAGAAACCTCAAATCACTATCAAATTGGTCAGAAAGCACAGCCACATGTTGCACATCCTTTGATATTTAGAATGTTTGCTTTCATACACATATGAAACTTGGAAAATTCCATAGCTTTTTTGTTGATTCACTTAAAAATCTCATCACTTTTAAATTGTCAAATTGTTAAAAGAGGACACCCACAGTCTTTGGACTTTCCCAAGAAAGGTTTTGGAATTTTTGAAAGTCATTCAATAAACAAGCTGTTTAATATTAATATTATTAAATGACACGTGGTGTCCTCTGTGAACAATTTGAAATTGCTTTGAGATTTCTAAGTCATTCTATAACGCTATTGAATTGTTCAACAAACTACCCTAATAATAAATAATATATAATAAAATAAAAGTATTATTCAAAAGACTATTGATTTCTAGAAGCAACAGATACTGTGAACAAGTCTGACATAATGTATATTATTTGATCTTTGATTGATTTAATACAGATATTAGATTCCTTAAGATATCCTAAAAGGCTCTAAAATTCAAAGACTCCCATCCAACTAAAGTGATTAACAGGTAATGATGTGTGAAGGTTTGTAACAGTTACAAAGCGATGCAAACTGACCAATGCATATATAGTACATTACCATAATGAAACACTGACCTAAAAGTGGCCTGTACACTTCTATTAAAACACGCCTGTTTTATTTCTATTTATCTATTTCTATAGACTTTTGGATCTCCAAAATAGCATATACTTAGTTTTAGTAAAGTTTGTAGCAATTGTAAGTCAGTCTGCAGGAGAGTAAATAGGGCAAGAGTTAGGGCTAACACACAAGAGTTATAGGGCTAACACACAAGAGTTAGGGCTAAGATACAAGAGTTGTCCTAGTACAAAATATTGAAATGGTGTGAAGCCATTTAGCAGGTATGGGTCAAATCCGAAAAGGCAGTGTCCTACTTGCCGGATAAAGCCCCCCCTGTCTATTCTGGGAAAGCAAGCTCTGGCACAGTTCCAATTTGTTTTGGGAGGTGTTGGTGACCTATATTTTATAATATAAAAAGCATTTGACTCTAGCATTAAAGGGATGCCAGTTAGCATGGGGGGATGATATTCGGCAAGCCAGTTACCCTACTTGCCGGATAAATCCCCCCCTGTCTATTCAGGGAATGCAAGCACTGGCACAGTTCCAAATTATTTTGGTAGGTGTTGGTGACCTATATTTTATGTTATAAAAAGCATTTGACTCTAGCATTAAAGGGTAGCCAATTAGCATGGGGGAGTTGATATTTGGCAAGCCAGTTACCCGACTTGCCGGATAAAGCCCCCCCTGTCTATTCTGGGAATGCAAGCTTTGGCACAGTTCCAATTTTTTTGGGGAGGTGTTGGTGACCTATATTTTATAACATAAAAAGCATTTGACTCTAGCATTAAAGGGAAGCCAGTTAGCATGGGGGGGTGGATATTCGGCAAACCAGTTACCCTACTTGCCGGATAAATCCCCCCCTGTCTATTCAGGGAATGCAAGCACTGGCACAGTTCAAAATTATTTTGGGAGGTGTTGGTGACCTATATTTTATTTTATAAAAAGCATTTGACTCTAGCATTAAAGGGAAGCCAGTTAGTATGGGGGGGTTGATATTCGGCAAGCCAGGTACCCTACTTGCCGGATAAATCCCCCCCATCTATTCAGGGAATGCAAGCTCTGGCACAGTTCCAAATTATTTTGGGAGGTGCTTTTGACCTATATTTTATGTAGTAAAAAGCATTTGACTCTAGCATTAAAGGGAAGCCAGTTAGCATGGGGGGTTGATATTCGGCAAGCCAGTTTCCCTACTTGCCGGATAAATCCCCCCCTGTCTATTCTGGGATTCCAAAGTCTGGCACAGTTCAAAATTATTTTGGAAGGTGTTGGTGACCTATAGTTTGTGTAATGAAAAGCATTTGATGCTCATGACTGCTCTCTACTGGAATTTCTATCTGCAAATCAACAGAGATTAATGCTCAGATTAAAAGTAGGTGTAATTTAACCGGACAGTATTTTACAGAACACATTTCACTGCTCAAAAAAATTTGGGGAACAGTCAAATGACACATTGGGTCTCAATGACCGAATTATATACAAAATACATATATTTTGACTGTACATTCTGTAATTCGTTGAGAACAAATTGACATAACAACGGTCAATGGAAACCAAAATCACCATCTGATTTAGGTCTGGATTCAAAACTTACCCCCAAAATCAAAGTGTGATTAAAATCACAAGCTGTTCCAACTTGTGTAAATTTCATCACAGCAACTCATAATGTGACTCAGTAATGTGTATGGCCCCCATGTGCTCTATAAGAGATTGAGGAGTTACATCACAATCTTTTCACGAAGCGTTGCATTCCAGGAAGGAATGGGAAGATATGAAGAAGGATAAATCAAAAGGAAAAGGGCTATATCGGGAGAGACTAAATAACACGGCAAAGCAGCGTTATTTAGAGAAACTGCATGCAATCAACAACATCGACCCGTACGACCTGCCAGCTACAGAATGGACGAAAGACCCAGAAGCACTACCACCTTTCACATACCCTGACATGGTGAATTACTTGGTTTATGGCATCAGTGCCTGCACGATGCAAGAGTTCAGAAGTTTCAAGTCATTAGACGCTTATGAACAATTCTGCTGTGGCTGGGTGCAAGATTTACAAACCCACAAACCTGTGAACTGCGAGAACACAATCATACTTGCCAAGGTAAGGATGCATTTCAATTTTATTAATGTTTTTTTACAGTTATAATGTTTATTTAAAAAAAATGTAAATGGTTAAATATACTAATAATATAACTGTTTTAGGTTTATTTAAAAAAATATTGCACCTATGAGTCATACTAGATTAAAAGGTTAGTGTGTTTGGTGATTGGACAATTGCTGCAGACAAAATTGAAATGTAGTATGGAATAAAATGTATGTACTTTTGTTGTTTAACAGGTTATGCATTCACAGCGCCTTAATGAGCCTCCTCTTACAGCATGGGCCATCCTTAAATTGTCAGGTGAAGTGTCCTAAGCCCACTGCACTTGCATGGCTGGTGTAGCAGAGTCCTGCACCCATGTTGAAGCCTTGCTTTTTAAGATGGAGGCAACTGTCCGCTGCAGGGAAAAGGCCACAGTCACTGAACGGCCGGCCTACTGGATGCTGCCAAGCAATGTTAACAAGGTCCATCCTGAGGTTGGTCACAAAATCAACTACACATCTGCTGCTGCCACACGTAGGTCTCTGAACAGTCTTCTGGATGGTGAGACTCACAGCAGGCCTGCTTTGAGGACATGTTCCACCAAAACAACAACACCACCACCACCAACACCAGAAGAATTGGCTAAACTCTACAGTGATCTCTACAACACAGGTGCAAGATCAGCCATTCTGTGCGTGCTACCACATTACTGTGAGGACTTCAAAGACCCTGTTCTGCCCATCAGAAACTTAAAATCTCTGACAAGTGTTCGTAACACCAGCCTTGATGGGAGTGATTTTTCAACACTGCGGCAGGACTGCCAGATGATAATAAGCATAGTGGATGTTTCAGAGGATCAAGCAGCGCAGACTGAGAGAAAGACAAGGGGACAGCACACCTCTGCACTCTGGTTTGCAGCAAGGGCTGGCAGGATCACAGCCTCTTGCATGCATCATGTCTATGCAACAGACATAAACTCACCAGCTCTTTCTACTGTAAAGACAGTCTGTTACCCTAAGCATGGCCCAGAAACAGCAGACACTACCTGGGGTATCAGACAGGAGGAGAATGCAAGAAAGGCATACATCTATAAAACAAGAGGACAGCACAGCAATCAGGAGGTGCAAATTTGTGTTTTTTTTATCAACCCAGGCTTTTCACAAGTAGGAGTGTCACCAGATGCCATTGTGAGGTGTACCTGCTGTGGGAAAGGCTGCATTGAAAATAAGTGTCCTTCAAAATACAAACACTGCACAATCCTCAATGCATGTTCCTCCAATGACAGGAACTTCTGCCTTCAACTTGTAGATGGACAGGTGCATCTGAGAAAAGGTCACCAGTACTACAGCCAAGTACAAACACAAATTTTGTCACAGACAGCGCTTACTGTGACTTTGTCGTCTGGACACTGAAAGATTGTGTTGTTGTGCGCATCACCCCAGACACAGATTTTTGGAAACCACGACTTCAAAAGACACTGGAGTTTTTCAAAGAGGTGTCTCCCTGAATTGTTAGCACAATATTTCACTGGACAACCTAACGACCAAGCATCGTTGAACAGCAGAGTGCTCGAGCAACAGAAAGTAAATTATAAAAAGCCACAAAAGCAGGCTGGAAAAAAGACACCACCGTTAAAAGGAAGAAAACACTGTGGTGTTTCTGTCGAGGCCCTGAGAGAGATCATATGGTGGCATGTGACAACCAGAACTGTCAATTTCAGTGGTTTCATTTTGATTGTGGGGGGCTTGTAGAAAAACCTCCTGAAGGATCTCCCTGGTCTTGTCCCTCTTGTGCAGAGTAGTGTTTTAATGCACAATATGCACATTCAATGCACACATTGTTCATTACAGCACTGTAAAATTGAAACGTTATTGCACATTGTTACCTTGTCAAGTGTACATTTGTAATATATTCATAAACAATTGTAATTGTTTTCTGCATCCCGAACTATACAATTGTATTTATTCATAACATTTGTCTAAATAAAAACAGTTAAGTCATATGAAATTGTTGTGTTTATTTGAGAAGAGAAATATAAAGACAGTTTAATAGAAAAAATGTAACAATCACAGGTAGGTCTGTCAAATATATCCTAGTACATTGTGATACAAATCTTTCTTAAATATATACATGCATGTTTGTATTTATATATACACGTGTGTTTGCACTGTGTATAATTATGTAAACAAAAAATTATTTTGGATGCAATTCATCCTTAGACAGCACAAGTCACAGTAGGCACAGTCAGACAACAGTTGGGCACCTGTTTGTTAAAGCACAGCAAACAGTTACTATTTTGTCAAAAAATGTTATGTCTTCCCCCTCACAGGGGAGAACCATGCTGATGGGGACTTTAGAATGCAAAATCTTGTATTTGTTGCGCACAACACCAATTACTCTCTCCACATGTTTTCGAAGATGTGCAATGGCCCTAGTCTCCTCCACATCCTTAGCATCTAGCTGTGCACGACCCTTTGTGTATGCAGGTATTTTTTACTTCAGCACACATCATACCTACACTTTCCCTGATATTAAATCCCGGATCAGCCAACACAATGTCACCCGGTAACAGTTTGTCTAGGAAACCACAACGCTCTGTTATTAGTTTGTCACTGCTGCGCCCACCCCACCCTTTCGAGATGAAAGAAAGGACACCTTGTGGTGTGATGACAATCAGATATTTCAGTGTGTGGTTGTGTTTGTATTGTGAAAACTGCGCCCTTGCCTGGAGATTTGACGGTCTTTCTATGAAAATCTCGAAACAATCCACAATAGTAGCAACATGCGTTCCAAATGCCTCTACAAACTGGTGGGGCATACTGACCAACACATTTTCCCTGTCTGCCCAGTGCACCAGTGGAGACAACCGTGCATGCAAGACACCAACAGTCTCTTGAAATGCAGCACTAACAGTTGTTCTGTGCACACGAAACACATGGCCGAGGTGCTGAACAGGCAGGTCTAACCTGAGACGCATCAAAGTCAACACGGTCATTTGGAAGGGTGTGAGCTTCCTTTTTCTTTGAGACAGAAATGGCATGATAATAGCACCTGTAAAACCGCAAAGGAAGGTCTGAAGTCCTGTGTAATACTTAACTTTGGCATCATCACCTCTCAGGAACTGTTCATTCATTCTGTGTTTGTCCAGCTCCTCCTTTAGTTGTCTGTTTTCCTCCAACAGACGGTTGAGGAACTCTTGCCTAGATTGTCAGAGTGCACATTCCTCACCACTCAGTTCAGGGTGCTCAGCATCTTGGTGCGCTGCGTCCTGGTGCGCTGCATCCTGGTGCGTTGCGTCCTGGTGCGTTGCGTCCTGGTGCGCTGCGTCCTGGTGCGCTGCGTCCTGGTGCAGCGGTGGATGCTCTTCGGATGCTCTCCTCTCTTTGCCCCTTGGCTCCAGTGGTTGCAGTCTGCCCTCACCTTGTGCTTTACATACCGCTCAAACCTCCCCTGGTCTGTCGCCTGAACATCGCTGTGGCCCAACAGCAAAGACGGCTTCCAGTCAGGGTGGTTCTCCAGCATTTCATATGATGGTTCACCTAAAACAAAGCAAATTCATACAGGTCCTTCTCAAGAAGAAATCCAAAATCTCCTGATAGCTAGCTGCATTGACCCTGCCCTTGATAAAACACAGTGGACCAACACCAGCAGCTGACATGGCACCCCAGACCATCACTGACTGTGGGTAATTGACACTGGACTTCAGGCATTTTGGCATTTCCTTCTCCCCAGTCTTCCTCCAGACTCTGGCACCTTGATTTTCGAATGACATGAAAAATTTGCTTTCATCCGAAAAAAGTACTTTGGACCACTTAGCAACAGTCCAGTGCTGCTTCTCTGTAGCCCAGGTCAGGCGCTTCTGCCGCTGTTTCTGGTTTAAAAGTGGCTTGACCTGTAGCCCATTTCCTGCACACGCCTGTGCACGGTGGCTCTGGATGTTTGTACTCCAGACTAAGTCCACTGCTTCCGCAGGTCATCCAAGGTCTGGAACCGGTCCTTCTCCACAATCTTCCTCAGGGTCTGGTCACCTCTTGTTGTTGTGCAGCGTTTTTTGCCACACTTTTTCCTTCCCACAGACTTCCCACTGAGGTGCCTTGATACAGCACTCTGGGAACAACCTATTTTTTCAGAAATTTCTTTCTGTCTTACCCTCTTGCTTGAGGGTGTCAATGATGGCCTTCTGGACAGCAGTCAGGTCGGCAGTCTTACCCATGATTGCGGTTTTGAGTAATAAAACAGAGTTTTTAAAAGCCTCAGGAATCTTTTGCAGGTGTTTAGAGTGAATTAGTTGATTCAGATGATTAGGTTAATAGCTCGTTTAGAGACCCTTTTCATTATATGCTAATTCTTTGAGATAGGAATTTTGGGTTTTCATGAGCTGTATGCCAAAATCATCAGCATTAAAACAATAAATGACCTGAAATATTTCAGTTGGTGTGCAATGAATCTAAAATATATGAAAGTTTAATTTCTATCATTACATTATGGAAAATAATGAACTTCATCACAATATGCTAATTTTTTGAGAAGGACCTGTATATATATAAAGGAGGGGGTGCCATTTTTCCAGTTTCGACACGTGCCCCTCAAAAGGTCTGTGCACGGCCCTGAATACAAGGACATTTGCATGTAGGACAATATGGATAGATAAACAAATTCAAAAATGTATTTATTTTTTAAATTAGAGAGGTGTTCCAGGCACATCCTGGCGTTTCAGGCACGTCCAAGCAGGGAGGAGGCCTTGGGGAACCCCCCAGGACTAGGTGGCAGGATTATATCTCCAACCTGGCCTGGGAATGCCTCGGGATCCCCCTGTCGGAGCTGGTTAATGGGGTCCCCTGCTGGAGCTGCTCCCCCCGCAACCCGACCTCGGATAAGCGGACGAAGATGGATGGATGGATGGGATACGAAATGTTCAGTTGATAGTAATACAAATATTGGTATAAAACAATTGATTGTTCGATTATGTGAACATAGTTTGTTTTTCATATAAGCCATGTTGTTCTCTAACAAAACTGTCATTTACCCCAAGTTTCTATATTCAATTAGCCATAATATATGCTAGCTAGTCTTCATAGCTTTCCTGGACATAGCGATGGCAAACATTTCTTTAACTGAATGTTTCATTAGACAACTGTTCTTTCTAAATGTTTCATGACATGCAACAAATGTAATTAATCTAGTTCCTGGTGGTTTTTCTCTGTGAGTTTGTGGTCGATTGGAAAAATTCCCAAAAAATTGTAGTAGCAATATGACCCAGTTGTGGGTGAGTAATGGAGAGCCCCTGTGGAATTTTCCTTTAATAGAATAGTCCATGTGAATAAATGGTCAGCCTTGTCACGTTTTACATTTAAGTTATATAGCAGGCGCTCACGCAAAGTGACTTACAGTGAATACAGGGACATTCCCCCTGGAGCAACCTAGGGTAAAGTGCCTTGCTCAAGGACACAATGACATTTGGCACAGTCAGGGTCGGGAATCGCCTACAAGTCTGACTCCCCAAACACTGAGCAATCTGACTCCCTGTCACCTTTAGGCAGTTTGTCAAGCCTACTCGTAAGTAATTGGTCTGATCAACTCAGCCTGACTGAATTATATTACTTTAATAAAAACTTGTTAAATCTTTGCTTTCTTAAGGGATTATTGTGTAAGACGAGACTGAACTAGGCCCAAGATCTAAACATAGTGTGGATTATAAATGGTTTTGTGGCAACATTGGGAAGTGGGAAAAATGGACACTTGGAAAGTGTGTGTGTATGCACATGTGTGTCTGTGCGTGTGTGTGAGCACACATGCTTTGCGTTGGCATAAACAGTTGTTGATCCACTGGTGCATAAAATTATTTGGTTAACAGAATTTTGATGTTTGTGTTGCCATCTGGCCAACTCATTGTTTAGATCTCCTGATTCAATGTGAATTTCATCTGCACTGACTGAGTTAATGTTTTGAACTGGGTTTGGTTATACATTTTCTGTCTGTGGCTCATCATGTGAAATAGTCTTAGCACTATGAAAGGACAAGCTTAAAGTTGACACTATCACTGATGCCCACAGAGGGGAGCCCTTTACCATGTTTGTTTTAGTGACAATTTTACTTCAGTGCTATAAAGCTGTCAAGCCTACAGAGGATGTGTCAATTGAAAAGTTATGAAAGATATCAGATGGTAGGTTTGGTATTGGTTTCTATAATAATGGTTTCAAACCCTTCAAGGTCTAACAGAGTTTAAGTCTGCCTGGCACTATTTTGATATTCTGGCCTCTAAAAGGTTCATATTTTGTCCTAAAGTGAAGAATTAGATTCAGAAGACAAACAACCCTTAATGTCTGGAAGATACATTTTATAGCTTAAAATAATTTTATGCACAACCAAATATCAACATTATATAGATTACAACAACATTGAAAACTGCACACTGCAAGGATGGATGCATGTTTTTTCACTTCACTACAGTCCATGCATGTAGCCTATTTATTTCACTGCAATTGACAGTTGTTCCCAGTCATCCAAAAACGAAATAAACAGCCGAACAAACAGATGGCCTAGAAGATTATTTTGGGTGAATTCAGGTTTGTTGTGTTTCACTTCAGCAAGAGCAAGCGCAAGACCGCTAGCAATGGCTGATAAATTGGATGATAAGTAGTTTGCACACAGGGATATTAACGGAGATTAACAGTGGGGGGACACCACAGAGAGGGGGAGGTGTGCAGCGCAACAGTTCTTTCCAACACGGTGTCCAAGATTCCTGGATTTATTGATTTTTATATATAAAGCGAAGAACTTTGTTTTAACATTTGGGATTTTAATCAGGTGAGTTATGTTGTACATTTGCGTAGATGTTGCCTATATTATACTCTACCAAATGCAATTAAGTGTTTATTTACTTGGGCATCACTAGAGGTCATTCAAAACCATGCGCTCTGCTCAGTAAATCCACTATAGTCTACAGGACATCCCAGTGTTTAAGGTATATTGAGATATTTAAATCATATTTGTTCAAAATGTATCATAAACAACTGATTATTTGTTTATCACTTTCCATAGTGACAAGCCTCTAAAGCCGTTACGCTTATGGTGCTTAGCCTTTGATGCTTCTCTAGTGGAATTAGTTTGCCACATATATTGTTTGATTATCCATTTAATGTGCATTTCACTTTCAAAGTAAAATATGTACAGTATATCTGATTTCGTTTCAGCCCATATGTATGATGCTCGTTTATCCAAAATTCTTGTGTCAAAATGACATTTTAAATGTGTTGTGTAGCTTTTGTCTTTATGTTTGCTGAGGTGCGGTTACATTACACTAAAGAGAATATATTTTATTTTGCTTAAAGTAAGTTCAGGATGATAAAACGGGTGAAGATTCTAGTCGCTTTGGTCAGCTTGTATTTTGTTTCACTGACTTGGACAACAGAGGGTGGAACTAGAGTAGGACAACAAGGTCATGGCAGACAAATCTATACTGTGGTTAGTTCTAGTGATGGGTCGTTCGCAAACGAATGGCTCTTTTTGAACGGCTCTTTTTGGTGAATGATGGGAGCCGATTCGCAAACGAAAAAGAGCCATTCATTTGGCTCTTAAACATTTTTGAGGCAAGTTGTGTGAAGAGAGGTTTTTTACAAAAGGCATTTGCCTTAAACCACAACTATTAAAACAAACTGGTTGTACAACTGGTTTACTGCGGTAAAATATAATTCCAAGGTAATAGTCTGAATCGTGAACCATGAACCCAAACCCATAAAGGAATACGTAACCCTTGACCAATGTTGTAATTGGCCAATGTTGGAAAACGATAGGATATTCATAAATATACATGCAAAAAACAAAAAAACAATAAAAATGCAGTATGCAGTATATGTAAAGCAATGCTTTCAATTCGTTCTGGCTGCACAAACAATCTCCACAGGCATGTAAAAACTAAACATTCAACAGTCCTGTTGCCTCAGCTGAAAGTTAACTACAGTCTTGTATAAATCCATCTTATGTTAGCTGTCCACAGCTTTACTAAGGCTACAGTAGTACATGTTATTTTGGCCGTTAGATCATTTGGGCTGATTAGAAAATGTGTGTAATCATTATTTGCAATAAAGGGTGATTTAAAAAAAATACTTAACGCAGAGCAATTTTGAGAGCCAAATGACCCGGCTCTTTTAAGTGAACTGATCCAAGTGAGCCGGATCACTAAAAAGGCTCAAAATTCCCATCACTAGTTAGTTCACCACAACGTTTACTAAGCCTTGAGTCCCCTCAGATTCACTGCCGAGTTTTCACCTCCCTTTTAACATATCCGCCACAGCGCTACAGATTGCTGTGCACAATTTCTTATATGTACTTTCTTTGAAGATGATCTGGTCTGTATTTGTACAGTGACTGCCCCAATTCAAAGAAACAAACGTTAATTCCTAAAGCAATCCACTTTGCTTTGAAGTTCAACCAGGATGGATGTAGGATGTAGGATGCCATTCAAAACATTTAAAGACATCTTACTTAATAAAAATGGGCCTATACACAAAAAATTTAACATTGACTTTAATTAAATTTATTGTCTCCACAGGTTCCACATAATTTTATTAGGTTAGTTAAAAGCAATTTAATGAACTTATGTTACAGTAACACAATTATTGTTAATTAAGCAAATAAAAAACTTCTGATCTACAAGAGACATTTAAGCTTAACCAAATTAAGTCAATTATGTATTACACTCAAAGAAATAATATATAAAATTCATTTATTTCAATTAGGTTACAAAATTCCACGTAATTGGTTAAAATAACTCATACTCAACCAAAATATGTTGGGTTTATTTCAAATGACTATGTACCATAGCAAGCCAAACCAACAAGATAATTTCCCAACATGCATTGTTCTTTCACGTGAACTGTTGTGTTGCCACACATGACTTTGTTTTTTAGTCACAGTGACTGATTACTTTAAATAACTGTATGTGTTTGTTATTTGTTAAAGTTTGACAGATTAATTGGTTAATATACATGTAAAAACAAGGATGATATAACAATTCCGAAGTACATACAGAAGAGCATGCTGGCAAATATAGGTTGGAAAATTGATTCATGTCATTCCAACATAATTCAATTTGATTTAGTTCATGATTCAATCTAATAGATCAGAATTTGCTGCAACTTATGCAAATTATGTTCATTGAAAGCAGTTTAATTACGTTGAGGGGATGAACACAATTAATTTGGGTAGATCAAACATAATCTGTATTGATACATCTGACAACACATGTTGTCCAGTTTTTTTAGTGTATTAGCCACTGTACCAACTGGCAGCATCTGTGGACAGGCTTGGCATATCAAAAAGCCTATTAGGTTAAAGGAATTCCTTGGAATTTTGGAATTGGGCCTAGGATATTTTCAACTGTAACAGATTCTCGAAAATGCTCAACCTGCATGGGTATCATCAGCTACAGTTGAATTCTTAATTAATGTTGAACGTGTCATTACAACACACAAAATATGGACTGTTTGACAAAATGCTTACGGTACTTGCTAGTTTCCCAAGCACAGGGAAACACCAATGTCTAACAAGTACATTCATTATAATAATTACACAACACTGATAAAAATAGTAGGTTAAAGATATGGATGCAAAGAGAGTGGCAAAAATGTGTGTGTGTTTGTTGTCAGTTCCTCAGTCAATCAAATGGCTTGTAGATAGTTTTGGTCTCTAGACTAAAAGAGATTGACTTGTAAATACTGTTGGACAATTGGATTAATTATTAGACTACCCAATAATTTTTATAAAGGAACCATTGATTGGTTTTCAGGTCATGAGAAGTCGCACCCCCAAAAAAATGAAATGAAATAAAATGAATGTCACTGACACAGACTAGTCATAATGGTATCACTTGTGGTAGCCTATTGCTAAATCCCAATGGAATGCCTACTCCACCGCCCTCGGCTGTCCATTCATAAGTGAAGTCAATTTTATCATTAAAAAAAGGGTCCTAATTTGAGGGAGTGAAAGTGAATAAGGGTATAGAATATAATAAGATAATTGGATAGGTATGGCTGACATGGGCGGGGCTTGTTTGTGCAATAGACTACAGACTCTACTACATTTAACAATTATTTGTTAAACACTAAATATTTAATTTAAATAATAATATATAATTAAGAAATAACCTAGCTTTTCAAAATAACAGTTGTGGAATTTTAACAAACACCATACAAGCTATACAACACTATATGCAAAGGTGATCACAGTCACTGCTTATGGCAGGGCTGACTATGATAGTCACCACCAGATGTCACTGTTCGTATGCATCACACAACATCATTTTTTTGAAGACATAGTTAAGGTGGCAGGCTTGTGTTGCTTAGGTGGCCGCCTTAGCTGCAAAGTGCTGCAGAAAACCCTGGATATATATGCATTTGTTTAAGTCTGAGATGAAGACCTAAAGATGCAGTCTGGGACTTTTGCAATTTACAAAATAGTGTTTTTTTACCCTCCCATTTTTGCCTGGATGTGTAATATGCTGAAAATATGTTCATAAACTGCAAGTAGAATCACTGTCATGGCTATTAAATTCCATGTTTAAATTGAGTGGTTTTGATG
Source organism: Umbra pygmaea (assembly GCA_016801145.1). NCBI lineage: Eukaryota > Metazoa > Chordata > Actinopteri > Esociformes > Umbridae > Umbra > Umbra pygmaea. Next base: position 22,176 of record JACXGM010003316.1, on the reverse strand, counting down.
ACATGGGGCAGTCAACATTCAGCCCTTGAATGATGTGTTCATCCTCACATCAAAATGTACCTTTAATCTTGTTCTAGCATGGATGTACACACCACAGAGTTCATTAACTAGTTTCGCATCTCACAAGCCAACAGTTTGCATTAAGTTGTGCGTGATAACAACCCTGTGAAGTTGTTCACTCATCCCTCTTAAGGTGAATCAAATGCAGATGGCCAAGGTATTATAAACTGGACTGGAAATGATGATGGCAAACAAATTTTTTGCATAAATTCAAACCTGTCATCATCAAGAGGGAGCCAATATACCGGTAATGACCACACTATTGACATGGGGCAAGCCCTCAATGGTCCATTCTAAAACGAAAAAACCTTTGGCCACTAGAGGCCTCTATCTTGTTCTATGAGATTGCCCTGACTTCCTTTTTCCACCCTGATCAGCTTAAATTGAGAGTATACCAGATTGGATGACAACGGTTGGCTGAACATATTTTACTCATCCATTCTCAACTAATCCTCTGCATATTCGGCCTGTTTGCTGGGATCAAAAAGGTTAATTTAACAAGCAACTACTGATTGGTTGAAAACTGGGTGGTGTCTAACTCTTTGACAGCTGGTGATGTTATAGAAGGTTCCTGATAATGGTTGTTGAGGAGCAGGAGTGGAGAGAAGAGTGAACTGTCCCTAATTTAGTTAAGCTCCGGGATTTGGGGATTACCTTTGGCAATTAATCTTGTTACGTCTGTGCAGTGAGCGGACAGTGAGGACAGCAGAGATAGAAGGGGCCTTGTGTGTGTGTCTTTAAGTTTCTGTGTGTGTGTGTGTGTGTCTGTGATTGTGTGAGATATAATAATGTCTATCAAGTCTGCATATGTAACAGCTGGTGTTGTGTGTTAGGGACAGATCGGTGACGTGCAAATGTTTGCATGTGTGTCAATGGCCAGCCTACCATGCAGTAAGGGGGATTAGCACCACAGTTACACAGGTGGAGCGAGTTCAATGATGAGACTGAGGGTGGGAATGAGTTCAAAAGCCCGAGGGAAGGGGAGGAGTGGGGGCAATAGTGGAAATGAGATATGCAGGTGAGAAAGAACTCAGTTTGTAGAGCTTGATGCCTTTGACCCCCAGGGGGCAGTATGTACTAGCTCTGGACATACTGAATGAATATAACTGTAATTGATGGGAGAAAAGGGGGATAGTGAGAGACAGAAAAGGTGTAGAAGTGGGCTGGACTAAAGGCAAAGCTTCTGCATTACAATAAATTAACCAGAGGGAGCGCTATACATCATCAAACCACCCTAGGACATAAATAAACGTAGCCCCATTCAACTCTGAATAACACCTTGACAAATGTGGACATTTTCACTTAGGGGTGTACTCACTTTTCTTGCCAGCAGTTTAGACCTCAATGGCTGTGTGTTGAGTTATTTTGTGGGGACATCAAAGTTACACTGTTATACAAGCTGTACCCTCACTATTTAAAAATAACAGTTGCAATGTGTATTACATTGAAGCAAAGTGTCATTTCTTCAGTGTTGTCACATGAAAAGATATAATCATATGTTTACAAAAATGTGAGGGGTGTACTCACTTTTGTGAGATTGTGTAGATAATATATATATTAGGCAGGTGGTCATAATGTTATGTCTGCTCGTACCTAGATGTAGAGAAAGATTAAAAGCAGATGTAAAGCCTTGTCTCTCAGAACAATAATCCAGTGTGTTCATGACACTTCAATGTAAAACAGTGCCAGGTTCTTAGCAAGGTCGGGCCAGCGCTGCCCGACTCAGGAAGTCAGTGTTTGGAGAGTTATGTTAGTACAGGACACAAGGTACATGTTGCAGTTTTTGTAAAGCATCATTCTGAAAATAGAAAGCACTGGATGCTATTTAGTTTGATAGGCATACCTAATTAAATGACATACATTTTTATGTCAGATTTTGTGACTGTAAAAAGGCAGTAGTGTACATCAATTAAATATTCAACCATTAGTGAGGCTTATATCTTGTGAAATGAGACATTCATAGCTATTATTTCAAAGTTGAAAATGATTTGCAATGTTAAAGTCAGTGTCTTGAAGTTCATGTTTTTGTTTGACCCCTTGTCAATTTTACATGTAATTAAAATTGTGAGCATGTCAAGCAAGCAATATCTTACATATCTATGGTGAACTGTACTCTTCCTTTAGAACGTCAATTTACTCACTTAGCCTATGTCTCTGTCTCATATTTAAAAATAAAATAATAATAACAGAAACACTATCTATATTGTATATATATCCCAAATAATACAGCTTTTTTACCCTACAAATTGTGCAAATTGTGTGAACTTATCTGATGAAATCTCGGAAATACATTTCAGATAGGAGGTTCCACTAATAACTGCTCAGTCTACAATTCAGGCAGGTTGAGAGAAAGAAAGCTCAGTTGGTAGAGCATGATGACCCAGGGGTCCAAAAAGTATTTTTTTCAGTTGATTTTTTTCAGGAATGAATAGTTTCCAAAACACTTTGGTCCATGTGAGCACCAAACCTCGGATAATATAACAAACAGATGTAAACATCTTCTTTGCTGGAGATAGTCAAAAAGCCCTGTCACACTGTTTATCACAAATATTTTGAGTTCGTCCCAGGTTCGGCAATAGCTTCACTGGTGGCCACTAACCATAGCAGCAGCTTAATCCACCTGATAATTTTCCCGCCTTTGACGTAGTTGTTCCTCACTGTATTTAGACTCAAAAATGTATGGTTGGATATTACCATTGAATGACACTTGATCAAAGTGAAAATTGTCGATCTGCGACATGGTTGGATAAACCATATACACACCCCTCGCCATCCCACAGATCTGTTCAAGGAGTTGCAGAGCTGCTGACATGACAGGGTTAGTGGGAATTGGGAGGGAAAGAAAATTGAAAATGAAATCATCCAGCTCTTCGGGTATTTCATCAATTGCACTAGCCATTGTAGAAAACAAAATCCTGTGCAATACGTAGTATTCTCCCACTAAGATTTAGTGTCCAATCAATTCGACTCAGGGGCAGGACAAATAAAGATCAGGAAGTCAACAGAATGCCTCCCCTGAATCTAGCTGTAGTTTAAAAATTTCCGAATACTTACGGTGGCCATTTTTGAAATTACAGAATGCATTGAAGAGGTGTTTTTAATGACTGTCATTTCAGAAACATGGCCGGCACAACGATTATGGGGTGTTTAGGCGTTTGAGTGTTCCTTTAATGTTTGCAACATAAATAAATAAACATACTACAGATGTTTGTTGTAGCCTACAACATACATTTCTGAAACTACATTTAAAGAGCTAATATGACTAACACAACCGTAAATCTCAGAATTTCTCCCAAATTACGTTCTCAGAAAACTATTTTGAAAACCTAAATTACATTCTATGCCAACCTATTTAGGGTGATTTTACGTTTGAACTGCACGTTTTGTTATTAGGCTATATTTGTACTTGAAGTACGTTGCTCCGGTACATTTCGTTTAGCGGATTTATGCGAGAACATTCCATACATTCCATAGCGTTCTAAATTATATTGCAACATTCACAGTTAAGGTTAGGTAGGAGGATACTAACGGTTAAGGTTAGGCATGAGGTTACTAACGGTTAAGGTTAGATATGACGCTACTGAGGTTAAGGTTAGAATTAAGGTTAGGGTTAACATTACAAAAACCGACAATCACGTGTCTGTAGAATAAAACACAAAAAGTTCCAGTCTTTGAACTCGCGAACACTGGCATGCAAGTCGCGGATTTATACGCCCGTCCACCATCCCCGACCTCCGCCCTAGCAAAAACTATGCTACTTACATGCTACGTCATGCTCTTCTAATGTTCATATTGAACGTTATTCGAGTGTTCAATTTAGTTCCCTACAAACGTAATTGACCCTCTCATACGTTCATATATGACATATTTCTGTTTTACAAAATAGTTCCCTCAGAACGTATTTAATGTGATTTAGGGCTGGACTAACTATCAATTGAAACTGTATTTGAGGACTTACCCCTAGGCCTAACCTTAACACAATCTAGTTAACTTGGTCCAAGACAAAAGGGTGTTTTCCAGTATAATTTTACTCCACGGTTTTGAAGTTATTCCTCAATTTTTAGCTTATCTGCAATGCGATTGGTCACTGAGAAGGTGCGAGCCCGCCGGGAGGCTGAGGAAAAAGCTGTGCCGCCACCGGGCCCCGCACCTCCCTCCACCCACCACTCCGACCACCAGTTCAAGAACATGAAGAGCAAGTTCTTCAATGAAATCACCCACCTGCCAAGTGAGCACCAAACACAATTCAACACAACTGCTCCTACATTGACTCAACTGGTCCTAAAATTGTGGCTGGTATATTTAAGAAATAAGACACTGGGGTGTGGTGTTTGGTCAGTATAGCATTCCTGCGAGCTGTTTACAGGTGCAACCTAACGTGGATGGCCTGGACACAGCGCTTAGTCTTGGTATGTAGAGGCATATTCCACTTACCCCATGTTGCCTTTACATTTTAGTATTTTAACAGATGCTCTTATCCAGAGAGACTTACAGTGATTGCATACATTAAAGAGAAACTAGGTGAAACAACCACAACTCAATATTAGAGAATTCAATATTGGAAAGAGTGAATAGGCAAAACAAACATTGCCAATGCAATTACAGTGGGAAAAAAGGATGCCATGTCATACCTGTGATATGTCAGCAAAGCCTTTGGGCCCAGCTCTACATGTTGTTCATTTACATTATCATAATGCCCTCCCAATGTTCACACTGTTAATTGATTTTCTCATAATGTCCTCTCATCATTTCTTAACCTCCTGCTTGTCATCGATCATCACAGATCACAAACTGAAAAGTAAGTTCATTAGGTTTTTGTGCCACTGTTTCTTCTTCCTCTCGATTACATTTCAGATATGAATTACATTACTTTATTAGATACCATAGTTAATTATTAAGTATACATTGAGCTCCATGATTCATTGGAGAGTGAATTATAGTAGTCTAGTACTTTAACTTTAAAAGGATACAATGACAATGACTTTATAGTACAGACTGTCAGCTATAATTTGAGGGTATACTTATACATATCAGATGAACTTTTCAGAAATGACAGCACCTTTTCTACATGGTCCCCACATTTTTGCGAACCAAAAATATTGGACAGTTTAACAGTATGTAGAATAAAGTAATAATATTTAATATTTGGTTGCATATCCTTTGCATGCAATGACTGCTTGAAATCTGCCATATATCGACATCACCAGACGCTGGGTATCTTCCTTGGTGATGCTCTGCCTAGCCAATATTGTAGCCATCTTCAGTTCCTGCTTGCATCTGGGACTAATTGCCTTTAGTCTCCTCTTCTGCGTGTGAAATGCATGTTCATTTGGTTTCAGATCTGGTGATTGACTCGGCCTGTCAAGGAGTTTGGAGGCATTTGATTTTATCTGAGCAGATAAAATATTTCTGTAGACTTCAGAATTAATTTTTCTACAGTGACATCATTGATGTAGACAGGCCCAAGCCATAACATCCGCTCCACCATGTTTCACACATGAGGTGGTATGCACTTTCTTCTTTCCATCACTCCACACATGTTAATCTTTGCTCATCTGTAGACAATACTTTTTTCCAGAAGTCTTGGGGCTCTTTTAAGTGCTTTTTAGCAAACTGTAATCTTGCCTTTCTGTTCTTCAGGCTTATCAGTGATTTGTATCTTGTAGTGTACCCTCTGTAGCCCTGCTGGTGTAGATTTCGACGTATGGGAGACTCCTGGATCCTGGATAATGTTTTTGATCTGTTGGGCTGTTGTCAGGGAGGCTTTATTCTCTGGTCATCCACCTCAGTGGTCTTCCTCGTTCTACCGGCCAAGTCTTTTGGCATAATTGCGTTCACCAGTTGTTTTTTCTTGTTAATGATGAACCAAACTGTTGACTTGGGCATGCCCAGGGTATTTGCAATGTTGGAAGCAGTCATTGCATGCAATGGATATTTGACCAAATCTTGACAATTATTACTTTATTTCAAATCATGTTAAACTTTTCAATGATTTTTGGTGTCCCGATTTCTGATATATATGAATGTACCCTAAAAATTAAAGCTGTCAGTCTGCACTTCAACCTCATTGTTATTGCAGCCTTTCAAACTTAAAGTGTAAGAGTACAGAACTAAAATAAAAAACGAGTCATTGTCCAATGAATTTTGGAGCTCACTGTATGTCTAGTTGTGGTTTATGTCACTAGGCAATCTAAGTCCTATGCATGATGTATTTTGGTTGTCATGAGTCAACACAAACTAATATATACAGTAGCTATATTGGTCATGAAGTCACAAAAATAGACAAACACAGTCTGCTTAAAACAATTACCCACAAATTATTGTATTTTCTCTGAATATATTAAATACATTTATATATACTGTACATTTAATTAATTTAAACATTCACAGTAGATTGTGGAATCAAATTCTAAGACCAGTTTGAGCAAACATGGACATATGATTTCTTGCCACTGTTAATGCTGTTATGGATGTTGTATTAATGATGACATGAGGCTACATAAGGACATGCATGTTGTACTGTATGTGTCAGGAGGCTACATAAGGACATGCATGTTGTACTGTATGTGTCAGGAGGCTACATAAGGATGTGCATGTTGTACTGTATGTGTCAGGAGGCTACATAAGGATGTGCATGTTGTACTGTATGTGTCAGGAGGCTACATAAGGCCTCTGTCTGCCTGTTTCCCAGTGCCCATGTGGGCAGTAGGAGCCATAGTGGTGGTGGTCCTGGCATTGGTGGTGTGTCTGGGCCTCTGCGTCTGGAAGAAGTGCGTCAACAAGGGCAAGAAGCCAAAGAAAGTACGCGAGAGGAAAGGAGGTAGAGGCCGGAGAAAGAAGGAGGGTGAGGGAGAAGCAGAGGAGGGCAAGGTGAGGAGGAGACGAGGGAGGGAGGGAATGTAGGCAGTTAATTGCAGTAGTTTTGGAGAATGGCCCTCCAGATGTAGTAATGAATGGCCCTCCTGAATGACCCTCCAGATGTAGTAATGAATGGCCCTCCTGAATGACCCTCCAGATGTGGTACTGAATGGCCCTCCTGAATGACCAGATGTAGTAATGAACTAAATGTTCATGTGGTATATTGTAAAAAATAAAATGACAACATGTAAGGCATTACAGGAGTTAACCATAGTTTTATAGCACACCTGTGTGAGTCGAGAGAATATTTCAGAGCCGTGGAACTAGCAGTAATTATGATGTCATTGGTGTTGTTCTCAGGAGGGGGAAACCAAGGAAGGAGAGGAGGAGGAAAAAGAGAACTTGGGGAAGTTGGAGTACACCCTGGACTACAACTTCACTGAAAACCAGGTTTGTGTGTGTGGTCATGCGTTTCACTCCCTGCATCACACAGTGTATTTTTTATGCGTAAAGAAATGTTTAACTTCTGTTATCTGAAAACCTGTCATGTGCAACATACCTGAATGCTTCTTAAGTGCAGCGGAAATGATCCTTAACATTGAATTTTTTGACTAACTTCAAAAGCTAATTTCGGGTTAAGTGCTGAGTATGGATTTGACGCCTTCAGTTCTTACTGGTATATTTTGAAGGGTAAAATGTGTTTCAATGCAATTTATCCTCTCTGACCTTTGCCCTCTGTGTGCCCCCTCTTCCAGCTGATCGTGGGCATCCTGCAGGCTGAGAACCTGGCAGCCATGGACATGGGGGGCACCTCTGACCCCTACGTCAAGGTCTACATGCTGCCAGACAAAAAGAAGAAATTTGAGACCAAAGTTCAACGCAAGAACCTCTGTCCCGTCTTTAACGAGACCTTCATCTTCAAAGTTAGTCTGTCGTGCTGGATAAAATGATAAAACATGGTTTGAATAAAAAAGTCTCAAACACAATTAAACACAAATCACAAACAAGCTGCATTCATTACGGCTTTCATTTACATTTTAGTCATTTAGCAGCTGCTCTTATCCAGAGTGACTTACAATAATTAAAGGACATCCGTAACTTAAGATTCAGTGCCTTGCTCAAGGGCACAACGACATTTTGCATATTTGAGAATCAAACCGGTAAACTTACCGATTATAAATCTGCCTCACTAACCACTGAGCCACCTGATGCCCCAACCATGATATAAAACTTGAGGTGCATATGTGAATTTCTGTCAGTCTCCCTCTGGCTTCTCTCCTGTCTTTGTTCGCTGATCTGTTCTGATGGCGAGCTTCTTGTTCTGTGTGTCCTCCTCAGATCCCCTACCAGGAGCTAGGAGGTCAGACTCTGGTCTTGCAGGTCTTTGACTTTGACCGCTTCGGTAAACATGATGTGATTGGACAGATCTCCATACCCATGAACAGTGTGGACCTGGCTCAGCCAATCCATGAATGGAGGGATCTGATTGGAGGAGAGAAAGAAGAGGTGAGAAAGGATGAAAACAGTCTGTTTGTGCTTTCAGAGCACTTTGATTTTCACAGTCAACAAATCTGTCTGTCTGTCTGTCTATATCTGTCTGTCTGTCTGTGTCTGTCTGGCAGCATTCACAAAAATGAATGTGCTTGTTGGAAGTAAGGTTATCTAGAGTGAATTTTTGGATCTGTCTACATATATAAGGATTTAAAGCCTTGTTTGCATATTTCTGAGGGTGGCGTTTTAGTGAAACTGAGTTCCTGATATGTTAGCAAATGACAGATACATTTTTATATAATTTCCTACTGTAGGATAATATACAGTGTGTTTTAAAATATTTAAGTAGAAATAACAAAATATTAAAGATGTACAAAATAAAACTGCCAAAAAGACAATTTACATGGCTAAACCATGACTGCAAGTAACATCCCTCCTTGTGAAAGTCTTATTGCTTTTGGAATCAAGCCAACATTTTGAATTCCTTTTCACCTGCATCCTGCATTGAGACTGATAGACGGTAGATAAGATAGACATTTCAGTGATGGGTGAAAAGGTTCAAGCTTGATAGTTGAAAAGGACACAAAATATTCCACTGGATTTCTGTGACAACAATATGCTTTAAGAACAACTTTGTTTCAAATCAAATTTTTAGAAGCAAAATTTAAGAACCTGTGTTTTTTTCAGGTTTGTCTGTTTCTGTCTGCCTGCATGCCTGTCTTGCTTTTCGTCTGTCTGTCTGCTTACCTGTCTCCCTGTCTCGGCTGGCATAATAAACTGCTATTATATTGATCCCACTCTAAGATGTATGTGTTTTTGTTTGTGTGTCTGGTCACAGCAAGAGAAGCTAGGTGACATTTGTATCTCTCTGCGCTACGTCCCCACCGCCGGTAAACTGACCATCAATATCATGGAAGCCAAACACCTAAAGGCAATGGATTGTGGAGGCTTGTCAGGTGAGCCAATAAACTGTAGAATTTTCTGGACAATCCTAGACCTATAGGGACAGCACAAGGCTAAGGACTTTTATTAATGACATCTGGTTGCCTACATTTTGTTGACGTCATTGATTGGTTAAAAATAATCAGAAGACACAAAAACTGCGTATTTATCTATTTCTTATTCATTAAGCTTTAATATTTGAACTCATATTGCCCTACCAGACCCTTTTGTCAAAGTGGTGCTGCAGTACCAAGGCAAGCGCCTGAAGAAGAAGAAGACGACAATCAAACAGAATACTCTGAACCCCTACTTCAATGAAAGCTTTAGCTTTGAGATCCCTTTTGGCCAGATACAGGTATGAACACCAAATTTATGAGTACACAAGCCAAAATTCAGGAATGAAGGTGAAACTTTCCTAAGGATGATATCATTTGACGTAGGTGTGATAAATGCTTTGCCTTTTGGTTGTACGAAATGTATTTATTTTAGGAATCTAATGCTGTTTCTCAGCGACACTGCATTCTCCCACCAAATCCTGCTACACTTTGAAAAACCCTGTGGTATTTAGACAGAATTTTGTATGTTTCACTCATTCTTCAACTCTTCTCACCTCTTGCAGAAAGTCCAAGTGTTGATAACAGTGTACGACTATGACAAGTTGGGCAGCAATGATGCCATTGGGAAGATTTGGATTGGCTACGGTGCCTCAGGGCTGGGCCTCCGACATTGGTCAGACATGCTGGCCAATCCGAGGCGCCCAGTGGCACAGTGGCACGCCCTGTTACCTGAGGAGGAGGTGGATGAGGCCCTGAAGAAACCCATCCGCTAAAGAGACACACCTCAACATTATATACACACACACACACACACACACACAAACACACACCTTTACACTAGACAAATGTATTCCATTATATGAACTACAAAATCCTTACCCAACAGTTCCCAACAGTTCCACACAAAGACCTCTAAAAACATATGCTTTAAACAACAGCAGGATTCTGGTCATATTCACTTTTTGGTCTTTTGACAAATTAAATTGTCACATTAGATATTTTCAGAGTTGGTCTGCCAATGTAAATCATACTTAATATGACTCACCAGTACGTATCTGCAGGGCTGGAGCTTTTACATGAAGCTATTTTATACGGACTGCCATGAAATGATTTCCCCACAGTATTATTTACATTGAGGCCCCACCTCTTCTAACATATAGTAGATTTAGCTATGTTCTGTTATTCACATAATATATACACACACCTGCCACTTAATTAGGTACAGCCGTTCAAGTGCTCATTAATGCAAATATCTAATCAGCCAATCATGTGGCAGCAAGTCAATGCATTAAGGCATGTACACATGATCAAGACGAACTGCTGAAATTCAAACCAAGCATCATAATGGGAAAGAAAGATGATTTAAGTTACTTTGAACGCATGGTTGTTGGTGGTAGATTGGCTGGTTCGAGTATTTCAGAAAGTGCTGATCTACTGGGAGCTATACACATTATCATAGGGTTTACAGAGAATGGTCTGAAAAAGAGAAAATATCCAGTAAGAATGTATTTTTAATGGCAGAGGTCAGAGGAGAATGGCCAGACTGGTTCGAGCTGATAAAGAAAGCAACAGCAACTTAAATAACCACTTGTTACAACCAAGTTGTACAACCAATGTTGAATCTTTAAGCAGATGGGCTACAGCAGCAGAAGACCACACGAGGTGCCACTCCTGTCCGCTAAGAATTGGAAACAATTTGCACGAGCCCACCAAAATAGAACAATAGAAGATTGAGAAAAAAATCCCTAGTCTGATGAGTCTCAATTTCTGCTGCGACATGCATTTGGTCGGGTCAGAATTTGGCATACACAACAATCTTCTATCAATGGTTCAGGCTGGTGGTGGTGTAATGGTATAGGGGATATTTTCTTGGAATTCTTTGTGCCCCTTCGAACCAACTGAGCATCGTTTGAATGCCACAGCCTACCTGAGTATTGTTGCTGACCATGTCCATCCCTTACCACTGTGTTCCCATCTTCTAATGGCTACTTCCATCAGGAAAACACATTATGTCACAAAGATCACATCTCTACTGGTTTCTGAAGAATGACAATGAGTTCACTGGATTCAAATGGCCTCCACAGTCCTCAGATCTCAATCCAACCGAGCACCGTTCTAAATAGCACTAAAAGTGGTTCATGGCTTGTAATCATAGGGGAACCACTAAGTGCTATATAGAACCTATCTTTAAAAATGGTGCTATGTAGAATCATAAGAGGTTCAATATAACACCTTAACCACTCCAAAGAACTGCTGAAGAACCGCTGAAGAACCAAACTGGGCTTAACAGGTTCTTTAAATAGTTATGGTGCAATAGCACCACTACTTCTCCAGCGGCTCTTCAGCGGTTCTATGAGGTACTTAAGGTGTTATATGGCACCTCTTATGGTTCTACATGGCACCATATTTGAAGATATGTGCTATATAGCACTTAAAGTGGTTCCCCTATGATTACAAGCCATGAACCACTTTTAGTGCTATTTAGAACCTTTTGTTTTTAGAGTGTAGTACTGAGTTGGACCCCGTCTTGCCTTCAGAACTGCCTTAATTCTTTGTGGGATACATTTAGCAAGTTGATGGAAACATTCCTCAGAGATTTTGATCCATATTGACATTATTGCATCCATATTGACATTGTTGGCTGCACATCCATGATGTGAATCTCCCGTTCCACCACATCCCAAAGGTGCTCGGTTGGATTGAGATCTGGGGACTGTGGAGGACATTTGAATCCAGTGAACTCATTGTCATTCTTCAGAAACCAGTTGGAGATGTGATCTTTGTGACATAATGTGTTTTCCTGATGGAAGTAGCCATTAGAAGATGGGTAAGGTAAGGAAGTAAGTATGGGTGTAGGAATGAGGGGATGGGGGGACATCTCACCCCCAATAATAAGAACAATTTGTGAAAAAATATAAGGGGTTCCCCCCAATATCAAACTCGTGCCTAGGCCCTTGCCGGTACTAGGAAGGTGTAACTAAAGAAGTGTCCGGTGAGTGTATATAATCATTCTGTCTTTATTTAGAAGTCGTGTACTAACTGCGCTCACTAGCAGAGCTTTACAAACCCAGATCTGGAGGAATAAATGTTTTAATCAACTCCAACAACCTAGGGCTTTGTAGTTTCCTTTCACATCTTAACTCTCTTCAATCTCTGAAAAAAAATCATAATTACAAGCTTGGATGACATTTCTGTTTAAAGTTTTGTGCACTCCTCAATTATTTTCTCAGAAAAAAAATTTGAATAAGGAATGTAATCGTATTTCTTACTAAGAAGTTGTACTGTATGTTTTTACCATTTTGACAATGTGGATTATTTTGATGTGTACGGCTGATTGTTATCTGCTTCCTGTGTGTGTTTGTGTTAAGTTGTAATACCTGAAAGTTTCCCTGGTTAATCCAATTAATGTATTGTGGGTGGTTGTACAGTAAATAGCTAAACTATTTCTAACAGTGGTAGATTGTCAGGTAGATTTACAAGTTATTACAGTTCTGGAACCATATGGGATGCTTACTCCTCTGCTGCCACGCCCACGGTTCCAAAATGTCTTCAGGAGATTCTTTGAAATATTGAATACTTTGCTAATGTTTTAGGCACATGTAAAAAAATCTGTAAACCAAAGACACTTAAGGTCTAATTTCAGAGACGTTATGGTGATGGGATGCATCTGGTGTATGACTGTAATGTGTGGTCATTCAGGCGTATTAGCTGTCCTTTCCAAGATTAAAGAGGGTGTTATACATCTCCCCAGTAGAGGGCAGTGTTTCCCTAGTTGAGCAAGTTCATCAGAAAATATTCCGTACTGTATACAAAAATATTAAGTAATTGTAGTGTTGATGTGTCATTTCCCAGAAATTGTCTCTACACACTGTTTATTGCTCTCAAATTGTGGCACCAAGTTTGATTCACTTTTGCCAAGACAATCCTACCAGCTGTTTGGCAGGAATACCAGAGTGTGTCCCGTTGTCCCATTGCACAATGACTGTGTTCACAGCACACCAATTCCATTTATTGACACTAATTGAACACTGATAAACAATGTGACCTTGATACAATGGGCTGTGTACCTTCAGAACCCCCACCTGGTACAGCCAGAAGAGGACTGGCCACCCCCTTGAATCCAGCCTCTCTCTATGTCTCTTCTTAGGTCCGACCTACAAGGGAGTTTTTCCTAGCCATTGTCCATCACTTCTGTTTCATGTTCTTTGGGTGTTTAGGCCGGTTATCTGTCAAAGCACTTTTTGATGACTACTGTTTTAAAAAGGGCTTTATAAATTAAATATGATTTATTGTGAAACAACCCAAGTTCTGTCACACAACACATCTTTTGTCTGAAGTACTATTAATGTATGGCCACCAGGGCTTTTATTAGAAGATATGACATCATGTCTCATAACAGCAGACTTCACCTGTGGGATCAATGAGACCATTATAAATTATGTTTGTTAGGCAAAGTTGGACACATTTTGACGAACTGTAAAAAAAACGATGTTGTGTATCTCACGTGCTTTCTCTTTCTCTCCTCCTGGTCAGCTGCAGTGGCAAGAGCATGGTGGGTGTTGAAAAATGACAGTTAACTATGTTGTTACTGAAATCCATCATTTTGACACTAAATGATTTTTTTTCACATGAAAAATGCATGCAGCCTATGTTGACTCATAAATGTACTGGTACATATCTGCAGCTGTACTTATTTGCAAAAGTTTTCAGGGATCCTTAATAAATGCAAATGTCAGTATTTTGGTTGTAGCACACAAAATATTAATTAGCCTAACAATGTACAGAATCCCTTAACACATTTACTAGTCTAAATCATATTTGCTATGAAGTCGTTCAAGCATGTTATTACTGAAATGTAGATACATTTAGGCTAAGCCGCAGCATTTTTGTGAATGTATTTTGTTTAAGAATAACTTTGTGAAATACTGTAAAGCCTTTAGATTCTGGATATTCATGATCTTGAATGAAATTCTGCATTGGTCACCTTTAGTAACATAACATTTACTGTGATGATATGTTTACTTGTTCAGTTCATGTGTCTCATCTACGATGTTGTGAAGAGGGGAAAATACATTAATGGGTGTCATTTTTTGGTCACACACACAGACAATTAACCTTGCATTTATGTAAAGAAACACAGAAATGTTTATTTATTTTTACCAAATTTAATTTGGGACAGTAATAATTCAGTCCGGGCCAGTGAGAAAAAAAGTAAACGTTGGACCCTGGGGGGGAGCTCAATGTTTGGGGGGGCACATAGAGAGTATTACCGATAGTCCTGCTGCTAGCGCCATCAACAACATCCTGCTCATTTTCTGATCCAAGTAATGTTAAACAGCTCGATGAGGTGCAGGAAGTTAGACCATCATCAAAAGTTATTTAATTTTATAATAAAATATAAATTATATTTTGAACAATTTTATGACTAAAGGTGGAAAATTAAAAACCGTCTGAAAAACTAAAACTTTATTTCAAGTCATATTATTTTAAATTCACGTGCTGTCAGCGGGGGGGTGCTGCAGCACCCTCAGCACCCCTAGTTCCCACAACCATGCCCACCTCTTGAGGATCGACCACAAATTCTTATTGGGATTATGGTCTGGGGAGTTTCCTGACCCAAATGTTTTGTTTCTGAGCCACGTATAGGTATCACTTTTGCCTTATGGCAAGGTGCTCCATCTTGCTGGAAAAGGCATTTGTCGTAACCAAACTGTTCTTGGATGGTTGGGAGAAGTTGCTCTCAGAGGATGTTTTGGTACCATTTTTTATTCATGTCTGTGTTGTTAGGCAAAATTGTGAGTGATTGTGAGGAAGGATGCTTTACTGTTGGCATGACACAGGACTGATGGTAGCACTCACCTTGTCTTCTCCGGACAAGGTGTTTTCCGGATTGCCCAAACATTCAGAAAGGGGATTCATCAGACAAAATTACTTTAACCCAGTCTTCAGCAGTCCAATCCCTGTACCTTTTGCAGAATATCAGTCTCTGATGTTTTTCCTGGAGAGAAGTTGCTTTTTTGCTGCCCTTCTTGACACCAGGCCATCCTCCAAAAGTCTTCGCCTCACTGTGTGTGCAGATGCACTCCCACCTGCCTGCTGCCATTCCTGAGCAAAATAAACTTTAGGAGATGGTCCTGGCGCTTGCTGGACTTTCTTGTGCGCCCTACTCCTTCACAACAATGTAACCTCTCTTCTTGGAGTTCTTGATGACCTGATAAATGGTTGATTTAGGTGCAATCTTATTAGCAGTGGAAATGGTTTTTTTGGGGATTAAGTTCATTTTATGGCAAAGAGGGACTTATTAATTAATCTGATCACTCTTCATGACATTCTGGAGTATATGCAAATTGCCATTATCAATACTGAGGCAGCAGACTTGCCGAAAATTATTATTTGTGCAACTTTTAAAACTTTTGACCACAACCGTAGTTGTTTTTTTGCGATTTTGTAGAGTCTTTTTGGATTTCAAACAATACACTCATGTCTTACTTAACCAGGCTGTTTATCAATAAAAAATGGTACGAAAAGTAAATAAAAACATAATATTTGAAAAACCTTTTGGTCACATAAACAGACTAAATTACCAACTTTGGCCAAATTAGCAGTTTTGCCAATTAATGTATATTGACCTATGCATTCAAATTCAGTAACTACCTGTCTATTGTGAAAGAAATGTGAATCATTTTACTAGCTAGCAACACTGAACTTAATCAATGTTATTCAAATGATACACTATATAGCAAAAAATATGCGGTCACCTCACTATCACACCATTATTAGCGGCTTGGACATCCCATTCCAAAACTACTTGCATTAATATGGAGATTAAGCATTTAAGTATCTTGTTTGTCTGCTGTGCTGCACATTCTGCTATTGCATGCTTAGCCTATATCGCACTAACTGCACCATGTACTGTTCTCTTTGTATTTATATTTTAAAAAGGGACCTGTGAACATCTCTGGATTTCTTTTCAGTATTTTTTAACTAAGAAGTAGGGTGCCAGTTTTATTGATATCAGTTTTGATTTTGTTCACCCAGTTTCCCATTCCCACAATAAAATAATAAAAAGGTGTGACTACTTTAAGAAGCACATTAATCTAGATTTCTTGTTTATTTTGAGCAGAGAGTAAATTCAACTCTAATTCGCAATCAAAAACACAAAGAAATAAGGGTGGTCACTATGGAGATTGTGGATCTTCCTGTTTCTTTTCCATTATCAAGGTATCTTCTCTCTTCTGACATTTTGGAGCAGCAAATTCTTCACTTCCAACGACCTCCTACTTTACCCTTACCATGGACTTTTTTACTACAAAGGAGAAGCAAAAGTGCATAAATATGTATTCTTGTACACACAAACAGTTAAATAGTAAAATTGGGTTACAAAATATTACCTAAAGAAACCAATATATATGATTTATGTACTTACAATTTCTGTGCACTGGTGATTCTATTTAAGAGAACAATAATCTGCAAACAAAGAATTACACAAGGAATCACATCATTCCAATACCATACAACAAAACCACATGGATTATGCCATGACTCCAGGGTTTCCTACCTGATACTTCTGCTTTTTCATATGATCAATGAAGTCAAATTTATCTGACTCTAGCGTGTAGATCAAGTTCCAAAACTCCTGAGCTCGTTGTCTGGGAGAAAGGAACGCGGTTATGGTAATATTACTAATCAACAGTTTATTATATTGTGAATCATTGGATAATGAAAAAGGCAACACAATAAGGAGGTCCTTGCCTCATGTGTATGTGTGAAAAAGTGTGTATGTGTGTGTGTATGAGTGTATGTGTTTGTAAATGAGTGAATGTGTGTATGTGTGTGTATATGGGTGTATGTGTGTGTATAAGTGTATGTATGTATATGGGTGTATGTGTGTGTATATGAGTGTATGTGTGTGTGTGTATGAGTGTATGTGTGTATATGAGTGTATGTGTGTGTATGTGAGGTTGTGAGTGTGTGTGTGTATATGAGTGTATATGTTTGTAAATTAGTGTATGTGTGTATATGAGTGTGTGTGTGTGTGTGTATATATGATTGTGTGTGTTTGTATATGAGTGTATGTGTGTATATGAGTGTATGTGTGTTATGTGAGTGTGTGTGTGTGTATATATGTGTGTATGTGTATGAGTGTATGTGTGTGTATAAAAATGTATGTGTTTGTAAATTAGTGTATGTGTGTGTGTATATGAGTGTATGCATGTGTGTAAGAGTGTGTGCGTGTGTGTAAGTGTGTATGTGTTTGTATACTATATGAGTGTATGTGTGTGTATACTATATGAGTGTATGTGTGTGTATACTATATGAGTGTATGTGTGTGTGTAAGAGTGTGAGTGTGTGTGTGTGTGTGTGTGTAAGAGTGTATGTGTGTGTGTAAGAGTGTATGTGTGTGGATACTGTATGAGTGTATGTGTGTGTATGAGTGTATTTGTTTGTATATGAGTGTATGTATGTGCAAACTCAGTTCAAACTCACTTTAAGGCATCCTCTCTTAGGTTGTCAATCTCCAGTGAAGGTCGTCTGTCTGCCAAGGTCTTCCTCTTGATCTCTCTCCCTGTTAGGCGCTTGCCTCTGCCACGCTGCTCTGCCTGAAACAAGTCATACACACTATGAAATGGCCTTCTGCATACGGGAACATTTAACACAAGGAGCTGTACTGTGTGACGAGACAAGGCAGCCCTGTTCAACATCCACCTGGTTGCCTCAGGCAATATTTGTGCCACCCTCTGCTGGACCCCTGGTCAGTATGGAGGAAAACCTGACCAAAATTTTGTCAGTTGTGATATGGTGACAAGTAAAGTACTCTGGTACCCCACTTTAAATCCAAATATTAGCACATATTTGCATCACTTAAGTATGCACAAAGAACAACTAAGTTTAGAGACATGAAAAATGTATAAATATCTCAATGAACAATGAACAGTTTTTCCCAATTGTTTACATACTAAAACTTTTCCAATGAACCAAACCTCTAACACATTGAGCAGAATCATACACAAATTTTGGAATGCTAGTGTCACAATGTTAGTTTACACTAAGATTACAGTTCTAGAACAAACATTTGACATACTGTAACACAACACAAAATTATATTTAGCATCACAACTTAAATATACATTTGTGCAAATGAAAAGCTAAGCTCAGTGTTCACTTTGCAATGAGACGATATGGTATCTATGAAAAGAACACAGCCTAGGAGAATACTGGTGTTAGGACATCCATGGAAGCACACAGGGCAGATGGAGGTAGAGGAAGAACAAGGAAAGTCATCTCTGATGGATTTGGAGTTCCAGCTTTATGCAAGTCAATCAAGCTAGTCGTCTTGATAATTTTTTTAACGTCATTTTCTCTTGCACCGAAGGTTAAGAAAGTGTTGATAGGGGAAAGAATGAGGTCAGATCATCATATAATTGGCATCTATATTGTTCTTACAGAAGTTCCACGGGGAAGGGGGTACTGGAAATTTTATCAAAGCTTACTGGAGGATAACTCCTTTTTAGCCAGGACTAAACAATTTATAGTAGAATTTTCGCACATAACATAGGTACAGCAGACCCGCTTATTGTGTGGGATGCATTTAAATGTGCCTTTAGAGGCCATGCAATTCAGTACTCTTCATTGAAAAAAAGGCAATTCATATTAAAAGAGTCTATAATATCCAAAGAAATTGCGGACATAATAGGTCAGATTGATAACAGTAACAGCTATAATATGGAGTTTCCGAATATGTTGGAGGATAAACAAAAAGAAATGGAGGAACTCATACAAGAAAGAGCAAATATAATTTATTATAAAAATAAAGCAAGCTGGATGGAATATGGAGAAAAATGCACATCCTTTTTTTAAATCTTCAACATAGGAATGCCACCAAGAAGAAGGTACTGAAATTAGTCACTAATGAAGGATCCACTTACGACATGCCAAATGAAATTCTGGAACAGGAAGTAAAATACTTCAAACAGATGTTTTCCTTTCAGTCTTCTCCATTATCTTTAACAGATTTTAATTGTATGCGTTTTTCCCTGATAATAACTTAAAACTAACAACTATGCAAAGAGACTCATGCAAAGGACTAATTACTGAAGAGGAAATGCTAGAAGCTATCAAAACATTTAAAGCTGGAAAAACTCCTGGACTGGATGGCATTCCAGTAGCGGTATACCAAACTGTTTTTGACATATTAAGAGGTCCATTATTGGCATATTTTAATCATTCATATGTAAACAGTAGATTGTCAGACACACAACAAGAAGGCCTGATTTCATTATTATTGAAACAGGACCCAAGCGGACCATATAAAGACCCTGTATATTTAAAAAACCGGAGGCCGCTTACACTGCAATGCTGTAAAGCCAGAATATTAGCCAAATGCCTAGCTCTTAGAATTAAAAAGGTTTTATCGGATATTACTATCCTAATCAGACAGGCTTAATGCATGGACAATACACTGGAGACAATATAAGACAGATTTTAGAAACAATCACACACTATGAACTATCTGGACTACCGGGCCTAGTTTTCATAGCTGATTTTGAAAAAGCCTTTGATAAAGTTCGATTGGACTTTATATATAAATGCTTGGAATATTTCAATTTTGGAGACTCTCTTATAAAATTGGTTAAAATTATGTATAGTAACCCCAGATGTAAAATTATAAATAATGGCTATATCTCACAAGATTTCAAACTGTCAAAAGGAGTTAAGCAGGGCTGTCCACTGTCTGCTTACCTCTTAACTGTTGCAATTAAAATGTTAGCTAATAAAATCAGAACTAACAACAACATTAAGGGCCTGGAAATTCATGGCTTACAAACAAAGGTACAGTGTCTTGCGAAAGTATTTGCCCCCCTTGAACTTTTCGACCTTTTGCCACATTTCAGGCTTCAAACATAAAGATATGACACTGTATTTTTTTGTGAACAATCAACAACAAGCTGGACACAATCATGAAGTGGAACGAAATTTATTGGATATTTTAAACTTTTTTAACAAATAAATAACTAAAACATTTGGCGTGCAAAATTAAGTTAATACTTTGTAGCGCCACCTTTTGCTGAGATTACAGCTGTAAGTCACTTGGGGTATGTCTCTATCAGTTTTGCACATCGAGAAACTGACATTTTTGCCCATTCCTCCTTGCAAAACAGCTCGAACTCAGTGAGGTTGGATGGAGAGCGTTTGTGAACAGCAGTTTTTAGTTCTTTCCACAGATTCTCGATTGGATTCAGGTCTGGACTTTGACTTGGCCATTCTAACACCTGGATTTGTTTATTTGTGAACCATTCCATTGTAGATTTTGCTTTATGTTTTGGATCGTTGTCTTGTTGGAAGATAAATCTCAGTTCGCAGTCTCAGGTCTTTTGCAGACTCCATCGGGTTTTCTTCCAGAATGGTCCTGTATTTTGCTCCATCCATCTTCCCATCAATTTTAGCCATCTTCCCTGTCGTTGCTGAAGAGAAGCAGGCCCAAACCATGATGCTGCCACCACCATGTTTGACAGTGGGGATGGTGTGTTCAGGGTGATGAGTTGTGTTGCTTTTATTCCAAACATAACGTTTTGCATTGTTGCCAAAATGTTCCATTTTGGTTTCATCTGACCAGAGCACCTTCTTTCACATGTTTGGTGTGTCTCCGAGGTGGCTTGTGGCAAACTTTAAACAACACTTTTTATGAAGTGGGTGAATGTGTCTAAGATCTATATTGACTATTTCTCCTGTCCTGTTTAGGTACCATGTCTGAGGTAGAGGAGGAATACGGGTGAGTATTAAACTAATAATAAACATAAAATCTGGTTTATGTTTTTCTTCTGCTTTATTGTTACATATGAATTACTAATCTTTCTCTAAACCCTTTTCTTTCTCTGGCAGGGAAGAGTAGGTGGAAGGTGAGTGGTTTGATGGTCTGTGGTGTTCGTGATTCACTCATCCGACCACACTGGGACCCAGGGGCGGATCTAGACATTTTCACCTGGGGTGGCAAAGAGATGGCAGGAAGTAGTTGTGGTGTGGCATGGAACAGGCACTGGAAAAAACCAACATAAACCAAAGAAAATCTATTTGTGTTGCTACTGAAGGAAGACTAAAAAAAACAAGTCAGCGAGTCTAAATTTAAATTTACCAAGAGGATGGATGATGTGCACTAAAAGACACAAATAGGATCAAGATTAAACAATTACTGCTTGAATGCTGTTAATTCTACTAATTAATATAAAAGTCTAATATAATTAATCTAAAATTGATCTGTATGTTGAATGCATGTAAATGTAGAATACACAACTTTTTTAAACTCACAGATTTTATATACATGAATATACAGCTCTGGAAAAAGTTATGAACCCCTGCAAATGTTTCTTAAATCAACCCCATACGCCAAACATAACGTTTTGCATTGTTGCCAAAAAGTTCAAGTTTGGTTTCATCTGACCAGAGCACCTTCTTCCACATGTTTGGTGTGTCTCCCAGGTGGCTTGTGGCAAACTTTAAACAACACTTTTTATGGATATCTGTCAGTAATGGGTTTCTTCTTGCCACTCTTCCATAAAGGCCAGATTTGTGCACTATACGACTGATTGTTGTCCTATGGACAGACTCGCCCACCTCAGCTGTAGATCTCTGCAGTTCATCCAGAGTGACCATGGGCCTCTTGGCTGCATCTCTGATCAGTCTTCTCCTTGTATGAGCTGAAAGTTTAGAGGGACGGCCGGGTCTTGGTAGATTTGCAGTGGTCTGATACTCCTTCCATTTCAATATTATCGCT
>JACXGM010003315.1:28653-42558 GCA_016801145.1 Umbra pygmaea | reverse complement strand
TGATGATGATAATGATAAAAAGCATGTTTGCAATACGTCTGCATCGCGTTGGAATAGAAAACAGAATACATGTAAAGATCCTTAACTTCTAAATCCGTGGCAGTGTCACGGAATTTTCGGACATTCCGTGGGACTGCCACGGACTTTGAAGTTAAGTGTCCGTGGTAGTATCACGGATTTCTAGGAGATCACGTTGGTCTGGCCTGTAACATACATCACCATCCAGTAATGGCAGGTTTGTAATTTTTACTAATGCCAGTTTTGAAGCATGTGTGAAGAATGATATATTGTGGAATAAAAAATCTATTTGGGATTTGATTTTAGGCTGTAGATGACGAATGTGTGACTGGAAAGATAGTAAGCCAACCAAACTCCAACATTTTTATAATTATCCACATACTCTAACTCAGATCCATGTAAGGTAAGAACACTTGTGTGGCAGGCAAGTAGAGTTAGTTGTGTTAGTTACTCCGACCTGAGAGGCCTTATGTGGTCTTCTCACATTTCTGCCCTTGTGAGCTGGAAGAGCTGGCAACAAGAAAATATAAAACACAATATCTAGCTATACAGCAAGAGATGTAAAAGAAAAAGTATTTTTTCCTGGTGAGGATTGATGAGCTGTATAAGACCTATGGGAGGCTCCAGACATCATCACTGACCCCATCTCACGCCTGTTACCTTTCATCACTGCTGATGCTAACCAACAGGCTTCTCTCTCCTCTGTTAGGAGAGATGATGTATTGGTCACCCGTGAATCAATGTTTTGAATGTTCTTATTAGGTAGACCTGTACAGTAGGAAATTTTGCCTCAGTTAGCTCACAACCCGCTTTTCTTTACATGAGTGGTTACCATCCAGACTCATATTCCCAAGAGTATTGCAAGCTAAAATCCTTCAGGGGACCCTTAGGGATGCATTCTTCTACATTACTGTACACTACAGACACCACAGACGCTACAGACAGGCTACAGAACCTCGCTCTACAATATTGAATTCCATCCCTCCAAGTTCCAGAGATTCAACCATCTTTTCCAGTATACTGACATCTAGTTCCCATCTTCCCTGCAGCAATGTATCTTTCTGGCTTGCTGTGATACTTTACTAGCTATTAGAATGTTCTAGTCTTAACCTGTCCTCAGATTTAGTCTTGATTTTGAACATTATTTTGTTTATTTCTGTTCTCCCTCTCTCTCTGTAGGGCCCACTTGGCATGGATGGCAAACCAGTGAGTATCTTTCTATTAGACAAATGTGCCACCTGTACCTCGGTCCTGTATTGATTTTACCTCTGCATCTATCTCATATTTAGGGGCTCCCGGGTCCTAAAGGAAGTCAGGTACACCACGTTACTCATGTTGGGATTCCTTGTCTTCTAGATTGTGAAAATGTTACAAACTACAAAACGTACTTTAATTGGGTTATAAGTGTGTGAACACTGATTAGTATTTCCATCTTTCAGCCAGATGACTAGTTTCGACATGTTATCAGTTCTTATTGATTGTCCCATTTGGGAAGTTCATTAGATGTGGTGAGATCAACATCAGCACCGATAATGCCTTCCATAAATGCCTTTTAGACTCCAGGGGATGCGGTGGTTTAGATATGCCTGTGGAAAGAGCACTGAAACCCCCATACACTCAAGCTTTAGAGCCCACCTGTCAGCCTGTCCCTGGTGGACTACACTAACACACTGTCTAACATTGTTTAACACACTGTCTATCTCACTGTCTAACTCATTGTCTAACACACTGTCTAGCAAACTAACACACTGTCTAACTCACTAACTCACTGTCTAAATTGCTGTCTAACTCACTGTCTAACATTCTGTCTAACACACTGTCTAACATTCTGTCTAACGTTCTGTCTAACACGCTGTCAACACATTCTGTCTAACACGCTGTCTAACACGCTGTCTAACACGCTGTCTCACTCACTGTCTAACATTCTATCTAACACACTGTCTAACACGCTGTCTAACACACTGTCTAACATGCTGTCTAACACACTGTCTAACATTCTGTCTAACATTCTGTCTAACACGCTGTCTAACACGCTGTCTAACACCCTGTCTAACACGCTGTCAACACATTCTGTCTAACACGCTGTCTAACACGCTGTCTAACACGCTGTCTCACTCACTGTCTAACATTCTATCTAACACACTGTCTAACACACTGTCTAACACGCTGTCTAACACGCTGTCTAACATGCTGTCTAACACACTGTCTAACATTCTGTCTAACATTCTGTCTAACACCCTGTCTAACACACTGTCTAACACTCTGTCTAACATTCTGTCTAACACGCTGTCTAACACGCTGTCTAACACACTGTCTAACACGCTGTCTAACACGCTGTCTAACATGTTGTCTAATACGCTGTCTAACATGCTGTCTAACATTCTGTCTAACATGCTGTCTAACATTCTGTCTAACATGCTGTCTAACACTCTGTCTAACACTCTAACACTCTGTCTAACATGCTTTCTAACATGCTGTCTAACATGCTGTCTAACATTCTGTCTAACATGCTGTCTAACACTCTGTCTAACACTCTAACACTCTGTCTAACATGCTTTCTAACATTCTGTCTAACATGCTGTCTAACACTCTGTCTAACACTCTAACACTCTGTCTAACATGCTTTCTAACATGCTGTCTAACATGCTGTCTAACATGCTGTCTAACATGCTGTCTCACCCACTGTCTAACACGCTGTCTAACACGCTGTCTAACACGCTGTCTAACACGCTGTCTAACACACTGTCTAACACACTGTCTAACACGCTGTCTAACACACTGTCTAACACACTGTCTAACACATTGTCTAACACGCTGTCTAACACGCTGTCTAACACACTGTCTAACACACTGTCTAACACACTGTCTAACACACTGTCTAACATGCTGTCTAACATGCTGTCTAACACACTGTCTAACACACTGTCTAACACGCTGTCTAACACGCTGTCTAACACGCTGTCTAACACGCTGTCTAACATGCTGTCTAACACATTCACTGACAGGAAAGTGGGTGAAGAGTGTGTCTTGGACCTGAGGTGGTGAGGGGGGGGATTACCCACTGATGGAGAGCAGAGAGACAGAGTTTATGACTTTCGACAGAGGCTTTTTAAAAGGTCGTTACAACAGCTCTGCCTCATCCACAAAGACAGGACCCATCTACGCACTGAAATATAAACCACTTCCAGGGAACTGAAAGCTATTTAAATAGCACTTCCCACAGTCATCATGAATCTGTTTCCTGCTAAAGAAGATGTCAAGCTGGGATTGTCTTTTCAAGGGGCTTTAACATCCACCACAACTTGTCTAGAATAATTAAGCAGAACCTGTAACAGTGTTTAGTGATGGAATGGACAGAGGGATGTGAGTGGAAAACGAAAGGAAGTAAAGAATGTTAGGAGACAATTTAGCATATGAAAATGATTTACATAAACACAGATAGAGAAACATTACAATGATTTATATAAACAAAGAGAGAGAAAGTATTGCAATGGTGTGTATAAACAGATAGTGAAACATTATTACAATGATATATATTATAAACAGAGAGAGAGTGAATCTTGGTAAAGATACATTTTGAGGAGAAGAAACGTTGCCAAGAGCAAGAGACTCTTTAGAGACTTAGAGGACACCTCAGGAGTTAGGGAGGAAGAAGAGGGAAAATAGTGAGAGGAAGGGAGAGTTGTTAGAAGGCTGATCGGTTGGAGGTCAGTGCTCTGGGCTGAACATCTCATCTTTCCTCCTCTCTCTCTGTCTCTCTGTCCTCCCTCTCTGTCTCTCTCTGTATCTCTGTCTCTCTGTCTCTCTGTCTCTCTGTCTTTCTGTCCTCCCTCTCTGTCTCTCTGTCTCTCTGTCTCTCTATCTCTCTGTCTCTCTCTCTGTCTCTCTCTCTGTCCCTCTCTGTCCCTCTGTCTCTCTGTCCCTCTGTCTCTCTGTCCCTCTGTCTCTCTGTGTCTCTCTGTGTCTCTCTGTGTCTCTCTCTGTGTCTCTCTGTGTCTCTCTGTCCCTCTGTCCCTCTGTCCCTCTGTCCCTCTCTCTTTCTTTCTCCTTCTCTCTCTCCTTCTCTTTCTCCTCTCTCTAACTGGGACTGAAGGTAATGGAACAGAGTAGGAGTTAGGCTGCTCACTTTCAGCAAGTGGGGAGTCACATTAGCAGCCTACGCCCCCCCCTCCATTTTCCTCTCCTCCTTCCCCTGTCCCGTAGCTACTGACACAGCAACGCATCCAGTGTATGAGAGACAGAGGGAGAGCATAGAACACTGAAAAACAACATAGACACAGAGTGGTCTACTGGCAGAGAGACAGCGGACATTTGATTAATCTCTGATTCCCTTGAGTATCACACACACACACATCAGGATCATATGTCAGCCTGTCAACCTAAAGGATATACTAGCACATGTCCCAGAGCAGCCAATTACAACATTTTCTTTTCCATGGACAAAAAGCTTGCATAGATCAATATTCAAAGAGTTATTAACATAAACGTACAACACAATAAATTTATACACGTGTACGTTTCCGGAGTCATGGAAATGTAAATTCTTGTACGTTTAGGAAACGTAAAAAAGTCACCTCTACCATACCCTAACCTTATCCTCAATAACCTAGCATGTTATACCTGAACTAAACATTTCCCAAGTACTTTAACTTGTAACCGATTAGTCTATTCTTGGAAATAGAAATAACACAAATCATCTCTAAAACACAAAGCCAGTCAACCAGTCAAATCATCCTTAACACAAAGCCTGTCAAACAGTCAAATCATCCTTAACACAAAGCCTGTCAAACAGTCAAATCATCCTTAACACACAGCCAGTCAACCAGTCAAATCATCCTTAACACAAAGCCAGTCAAACAGTCAAATCATCCTTAACACACAGCCAGTCAAAAAGTCAAATCATCCTTAACACAAAGCCAGTCAACCAGTCAAATCATCCTTAACACAAAGCCAGTCAACCAGTCAAATCATCCTTAACACACAGCCAGTCAAACAGTCAAATCATCCTTAACACAAAGCCAGTCCACATAGCATTTGTTCAGATGTAGCAGTGCTTCACTGTTGTTGTGTTTTCATTTAGTGTAATGTAACGACTTGGACAAGAGAGGTGCAATATATATATATATATTTATTAAAGTTCCTTATGTATCAGAGAAGGGACTGAATAATATAACCAAAAAGCACCGACAGAGAATAATGATGAACAGGCTTGGTTAGAAACACGGAGCGGGATCTCAGACGAAGACAGGATAATCCACAGGCAGGGTACTCATACAGGCAAGGGCAGGACGTCGAGTCGGGTAGTCGGACGGGCAGATAGTCGGTAAACAGAATCAGGTAATCACACAGGCAGGAGTCAGGCAGGAGAACAGGCACTCGTACAGGCAGGGTTTGTTACTGGGAAAGAACACCAAAAATGAAGCAAAGGTACCAAAGGATAATCCGATAAATCAGCAACGTACTTCAAAAATAGAACAATGGGTCAGACCAGGGAACAGTAATATGGTAACGCTTGGAATGGATTTTACTCAATACCTCGCAAAGAGGAAATGAGGAGCTGGTGCCTATATACAGACCAGTGAGGAGCAGGTGTTGAAAATCAAGGTAATGATCAGATGAATGGGATGCGTTCAAGACTGCAGGGAACCTGTAATGACACCAGTGAAAGGAAGCCATGGAGGGCAGGAGACCAGGACGTCACAGTTAGCCATAATTGTGAATGGTTCTTCTCCAGTGTCCTTCTTGAACATTGTCCTGTTTCATTATAAAGGATAAGGGAAGGATGAATGGATTTCTTGTCTTTTGATTTTTACCTCTTTACAGGAGTCCTGGAGGCTATTGACTCTGTTGGCAAATATTAGCAAAAGTCAGTAAATGTTTAGACTGAAATATTAAACTTCTTCCTCAAACTTACTATGAAGTGCTCTGTGAGTGACATGATGTGGCTATACGGGGCAACAACAACACCTCATTTTGATTGAACGTCATCCCATGGTTGTTAGAATCAAAGGAGATTTGAATCTCATGGTTGGAGTCAGATCAGCCCAGTAGAATGTTCTGGAGCAGACATAGAAGAGAGAAACTTTATGAAAACAACATATATTCTGTTAACCATTACCTCTCTTCTCCTACAGGGACCAGAAGGACCAAAGGGAGATAAGGTACTGTGTGTTTAAGTATAGTGATACCTTACAATCTTTCTGTAAGCATGTTTCTACACTAGCATTCAGATGTTTAAAATAAGACAGAAATATTGACGTTTTTGATACTTTCATTCACCATGGTGGCATTCAAGTGATTCAAATATTTACATTATATCCAAGACATTACCAATGTTGCAGATTTCTGCCACATTTGGAAATGACTGGTACACAGTAAAAACGTTGGTGTAAAATCAACACCCTAAGTGTTAAATTAGCACTCTTCAGCAGTGTGTATATAGGTCCACTGGACCTATATAAACACTGAGTGTTAATTTAACACTGACGTTTTTGCTGTGTATATAATTAATTAGCGACATACAAGGGTCCTAATGAGGAAATCTTTTATCTCGTCTGTAATTAATCATGTTTTGACTTTAATTTATGATCAATATAATGCCACCTTGAGCAAATCCAAATCCCACTCCTGTAATGTTCAACCAACCCCAGCACATGACCTCTACTCAGCGCAGTTTAACATCGTCCAAGAGGTCTTACGCTAGACGTTGGTGTTTCGTTTTGCAAAATGCACCATACTTCAATGGTGTTGATTGATGGCAGTCAACTGTTGTACTTTTAAAGCTGATTCTGGTTGTTTATCACTGTTGTTTCTCTTTTGTGCAGGGTGACCAGGGAGATATTGGGCCCAGGGTAAGTCTCTCTCTCCACCTTCTTCTTTCTCCATCTCCCATTAGGAACAGATGAAAGGTTATACAGCACAGTTATATGCACTGACCAGATAACGATCATATACCATCCACCCATACTCCTGTTATGCTTTAATAAATTGCATTAATTCTGCAAATGAACGCTCCATCCCAAATCAGGAATCTGTAAAACATTTGCCTTGATAACACACACAATCTCACACAGAAAAACCGCCGTCACATGCTGACACACACAACAACACGCTTGCACAATAAAACACATACAATTTTACACACACACAATGACTTCAGACTTTCAGTTCCTTATTTTCGTTATGGCCCTTTACACACACCATTAACACACAGCTCAATTCCTCAGAATTCGTTTATCCTCGTATGATGATTTGTTTTAAACGCTCCACTGATCTCCAAACCACCATTCCTGTCAAATCTGAGAAACGATGACATTTAGATATGATGGAAAACCGCGGAAAACCCACAACTAGGACTTAGTGCCAGAACTAGAGTTCTGGGGGGAACAGTCGACTCCAAAACCATATATGTTTACATTGTTAGGGTAGCCTGTCTCTGAAGTACGCTGTCACTGTTGTTTTTCATGATATGAAATCAACCATCCCTGTGTTTAATGTCCATGGAATTCTCTGCTATTCAGTCAGTGCGTTACTAGATACTACTCCCTGGACATATCTGGTCATTGCCTTAGGCTTTATAGCTCTGTGAATTTTTTTATTTAACCTTTATTTAAGGTGGGCATGTTGAGAACAGTTTCTCATTTGAAACTGTTGTGAAAGGTGCACAAAGTGAAAGGTGCAAAAGGACAAAGTTACACATGAATTACACAAATTAAACGTGAATTAGACAAGGGAATAAAATAGAATAAAAAGATGAATAATAAATAAATAAATGGTGTAGGTTTATGTACAAATAGTGCAACAGAAGTTTAAATTAAAGAGGTAGATTAATTGGTATGTAAAGTGGCAAGGCAGAAAATCTATGGAATAATTAACACTTGAGTAATAACTGTGCAAATGTATATGGATATTATGCAAATGACAAACAATATATAAGATGCTGTAAAGATCGGTGCATTCAAATGCACCATGGGTCAAGACTAAGGCACTAGGTCAAGAATAGGCAGAGGTAGTGTGCATGTGAGAGGGGAGGTTCAGAATGTGCAATGATCAGATATATTTCTGTCGTTCAGAGTATTTTGTCGTTCATTCCAGCATTTAGCTGCTGTGAACTGGATGGAGTTATGGGCTAAAAGCCCAAAGAAGGTATGGGCTTTTAGGGTGACTAGGGAGATGTACCTGCTCGAGCGCGGGTTACGGATTGGTGAGAAGAGAGTTTAGGTACAGAGATGTTTTGTGTAAAATTGATTTATAGATGAAGTGATACCCGTGGGCCAGGCGTCGAGTATGTAGTGAGGGCCAGCCCAATATGGCATATAGGTCACAGTGGTGGGTGTTAAATGGGGCATTGGTGACTAACCGGATGGCACTGTGTTCGACTACATCCGCTTTTCTCAGGAGGGAGAGAGGCATTTCTGTAAATTACATCACCAACGTCTAGGATTGGAAGGAATTTTTTGTTAAACTAGGTTGACTAACTGTAGGTCAGGCTACTGGTTACATTCTCTTTATAAGAGGTTCCCATTTGGCCTGACAAAAAACAGACGAATGTAATATTTGTTTTTTATCCAGATTTTCTTTTTTCATTTCATGTATTTTATTAATAACAATAAATAGTATAATGCATTAACATGTTCAGTGTATTTAGTCCAAGGGACATGTTTAATTTTTAATACAGTACATACAAGCAGAGTATGTACATGTGTACAACCACAAATCCGAAAAAGTTGAAACAGTACGGAAAATGCTAATAAAAACAAAGATAACTGATTTGTAAATGTACTTTGATTTTTATTTAAACAAAAAATATATAAAGACAAGGTATTTGATGTTTTACCTAATCAGCTGAATAGTTTTTTGAAGGTAAACATTTATTATGAAATTGATGCATGCAACACGTTCCAGAAAAGTTGGGACAGGGGCAATTTAGGACTAATAGCGATGTGACAAGTTGAAATATGAAGGTGATGTGAAACAGGTGAGGCAATCATGCAAAAAAAAGGAGCCTCCAAATAAGGTCTTCAAGAGCAAGGATGGGCCGAGGCGAGATAATAAAAAAGTCAAGGAACCCGGTCATATCTCGTTGCGTCAAGGGCAAGGGTGAAAAATGCACTTCTAAGTCCACATGATCTCCGATCCCTCAGATGTCACTGTATTAAAAACAATCATGAGTCTATAATGGATATCCTGGAATCCATTGGATATCCTGGAATACTTTGCTAAACCTTTGTCAGTCAGCACCATTCGTAGCTGCATCCAGAGATGGAAGTTAAGGCTATACAAAGTAAAAGCAATACATCAACACTCTCCAGATGCACCGTCAACTTCTCCGGGCTCGGTCTCATCTGAGATGGACAGTAGCACAGTGGAATCATGTTTTGTGGTCTGACGAGTCAACATTTCACATAGTTTTAGGACAAAACAGCCGTCATGCTCTCTGGGCTAAAGAGAAAAAGGACCATCCAAGCTGTTATCAGTTTCAGATCCAATGCCTGCATCTGTCGTGGTATGGGAGTGTGTCAGTGCCCGGTGCGTGGGTAACCTGCACATCTGTGAGGGCACAATTAATGCAGAAAGATATGTACAAATTTTTTAGCAACATCTGCTGCCATTCCAGACATCTTCTTTTCCAGACACGTCTCTGCATTTTCTAGCAAGACAACGCCAACCACATTCTGCCTGGATTACAAGCACATGGTAGCAGGACAATGCCAACCACATTCTGCCTGGATTACAAGCACATGGTAGCAGGACAATGCCAACCACATTCTGCCTGGATTACAAGCACATGGTAGCAGGACAATGCCAACCACATTCTGCCTGGATTACAAGTACATGGTAGCAGGACAATGCCAACCACATTCTGCCTGGATTACAAGCACATGGTAGCAGGACAATGCCAACCACATTCTGCCTGGATTACAAGCACATGGTAGCAGGACAATGCCAACCACATTCTGCCTGGATTACAAGCACATGGTAGCAGGACAATGCCAACCACATTCTGCCTGGATTACAAGCACATGGTTGCGTAAGCAGAGAGTGCGTGTGCTAGCATGGCCTGCTCTCAGTCCTGAACTGTCTCCGACTGAGAATGTGTGGCCCACTTTGTAGTGCAGAAAAAGGCAATGAAGGACCCCCGTGCAGTTGCACAGCTGAAGACATGCATAATGGATGAAAGCGGGAAAATTCGACATGCTAAACTGAATCAACTGGTGTTTTTAGTGCCCAAAAGCTTAATAAGTGTTATTAAAAGAAAAGGTGTAAACAGTGGTAAACAGTCGACTGTCCCAACTTGTTTGGAGTGTGTTGCAGTCATCAGATTTGAAATGAGTATATATTTTGAAAAATACATTGAATTCACAAAGTAAAGCATTTAATAATATGTTAATAATGTGTTTTCAATATAGTACGGGGTGAATTGAATTTCCAAATGACTGTTTTTTTGTGTTTTCCATACTGTCCCAACATTTTTGGAATTGTCTAGACAAAAGGGGAACTGGAGCACTGCTGGTATCCCTTGTACCCTCTGGTGCTCTTGGAAGGGTTAAATGTTCACAAAGAGAAAATTGGAAAAAATCCAAGTCCAGGCACTCAGTTGGATACAAAAGCAATTTTTGGAATTGTGTTGTAATTGGGTATACAGTACACAGAACATGTTGCATCAATTAATCCTTTTTTAAATATTACTTTTTGTGTGCAAAAAAGAACATACAAACTTCTCTGTAAAATCAACCTTTAAAATGACAAGGTTTTCTTTGTGTCTCATGTCAGAGAAAAGTAGGAAAACTTTTGTCTGCACTGCCAAATGGCTGTCATTTAAAATGTTCCTTCCTGTAGCACTGCATTGCCAAAGTCTTTTAATTTATCAGGCACCCATGATGGATTTGCACAAAAGTTGTTCCTATCTATAATATCTCTATATCTTATATTCCTCTACCATTGACCTAGGAGCAATGAAGCCACTGAGGATCTCCACTGAGGATATGGTTACATGTCACCAGAGGACAAACACAATGATATTCAGACACAGTGGCATTCACACAAAGCTGCTTCAAGGATCATATTTACAATGCGGTCAGAAACATTTATGAAATTCCTGACTTTTATGTAGGAATAATTCTGGTTGGTTCCAATCTCCCTACTTAGCCTGCTAGATCTTGATGGAAGTGTCTGTGTGGTAATGCATGGTTTTGGCATTCTGCATTAGCTATTACTTTGCAGGCTAAATATTGTACTTGGAGCGGTAGCTGCATTCTGCTAGGGTAACTGTAGAGCCCCAGAGCATCCCATAGAAACACAAGTTTGTCCAAAACAAAGCAGCTTGCTGCCTGCTAAAGTATCTGCAGATGACGCTTGGCACCGTGTTGGGTGTTGATAGATTAGATGACAAGGGTCATCAAGTGAGGGAAAGAAGGATTTATAGGGAAGGATATCATCACTCTGAAATGTCCACACAAGGTCCTGACAGAGTGTTTTAAATATGTATACCTCTTGTTGTTTGTTGTTTGTTAAAAACAATCTCCCAGGGGCCCGTTATGATTAAGCTGCACTATCAGTGCACACACACAAACGGATACTGTACACACAAGCCCGTACTAACAATCAATCAAATGTATTTTTTAAAGCCATTTTTTACAACAGCAGTCATCACAAAGTGCTTTAACAGATACCTGACCTTAAACCGCCAAGAGCAAGCAACAACAACTGATTCAAAGTGGTTAGCAAAACCTCCCTAGTAGGTTGAGCCTAGGAAGAAACCTAGAGAGAGGCCAAACTCAATGGGGTGGCCAGTCCTCTTCTGGCTGTACCGGGTGGGGAATCTGAAAGGTAATGGCCTGTTGTAGACAAACACACAATAATCAAGGGGACGTGACACCTAAAATAGGAGTCCTGCATCGCAGTCAGAGTGACTTCCTGTCGGCCCTGGGCCCTGGTCAAATCATAGACCGTATATATTACTGGACGTAGCATCCGGTTCGGCAAAGTGATGCAAATGAGGAAGTGGCATAAACCTGCAATCTATCTGAATTCCAGCTGGGGGCGACATGTGTGGTTGCAAAAGAGGTCAGTTTCTGTGGAAGTCTATGAGAATAAGACCCACTTCGCACTTGATTTATTACCTCAGTAAACATTTACATAATGGGTTTATGGTCCCAATCAATAGTTTTAACTTTTCTGCAATACAGAATGATGTTCATTTTTTTTATTATGGTCTCGTTTAAATCACCGATAAAGCAGAGGCTGTTTTAGGGCATGGGTATGGCGTTCGGTTGTACGAGAAGACACTCAAAGGAGTCGGCAGTTCAGTTTTTCAAGAAAGTAACGTTACATTTTGTTTTACATTTTGTTTTAATACTGTTTTTTGTTAGCCAATGTTAGCATCCAAATTAATATCAGTTTGCTAGCTAGATTGCTCTTCCCTCTCATTTAAAATCATCATATCCGCAACCAAGATGTCTGCGCCCGTAACGGCAAATTCGATAACTCAAATCAAATCTCCACTAACCATTGGGTGACTTCACACATGCTACGTCCAGTAATATATACGGTCTATGGTGCCCTCTCCTCTCTATTCCCATCAATGTGTTTTGTAATGGATGGAGCTAAACCAGGGAGCCTGTTCTACCATATGACTCAACAGACTCACTGGACTCAGTTCTTCTGTTCTACCATATGACTCAACAGACTCACTGGACTCAGTTCTTCTGTTCTACCATATGACTCAACAGACTCACTGGACTCAGTTCTTCTGTTCTACCATATGACTCAACAGACTCACTGGACTCAGTTCTTCTGTTCTACCATATGACTCAACAGACTCACTGGACTCAGTTCTTCTGTTCTACACATGACTCAACAGACTCACTGGACTCAGTTCTTCTGTTCTACCATATGACTCAACAGACTCACTGGACTCAGTTCTTCTGTTCTACACATGACTCAACAGACTCTGTATCCTGTCAGCTTGAGAGTACATTTAAACAGAGACTAAAGCACAGCCTCAAAACTCTGCCACAATCAAAATAACCTTAAAAACACATTTGAGCTCATTAGGTTGACATGGAGATGGAGTTTCATTAAAAGCAATAACACGTGCAGCGAGCTGCTACTTGAGCTCTGCAGTCCTGTAACAGTGCGTACAAACAGTCGCCACGCGGGGCTACACCTTCATCTCACAGGGCTAACCATTCTATTACTCCTCCCCCTCTTCTCCTACAGGGCCCTCCTCCCCACAGCTCATATGCAGGTCTGCACAGTAATCAGATCCTCACTGTCAAGGTTTGTCCCTCCTGCCCCACCATAGCTCTGGTCTGCCACAACTCCTCTCTTTGTCTCTGAGCCTCTGCCATTGCCAACTTTCATGCCTCCCTGGTGGACCACAGCTGCTGGCTGACCTGTGACCATTCAACCCTGACCTTTAACCTGGAACCTCACTATGTTCCTCCTCTTAGCGCCTTCCTGTCTATTCTTGGAGATTTGAGAGGAACAGCAGCCTGATGTCTGTCCCTGACTGAAGGAGTCACTCATTCCTTTTTCTTCTTGCTTGTTTTTCACTTCCTCTCTCTCTCTTCATCCCTCTGTCTCTCTGAGTCCTTCTCTTTTCATTATGTTTCTCTCTCTTCATCTTCTTGTCTCCTCTGTTGCTCATCCTGTCTCATCTCTCTTCTTCTTCTGCTATGACCCACTCTATCTCTCTTTCTCTCTGTCTCTCTGTCTCTCTGTCTCTCTGTCTGTCTGTCTGTCTGTCTGTCTCTGTCTCTGTCTCTGTCTCTGTCTCTGTCTCTGTCTCTGTCTCTGTCTCTGTCTCTGTCTCTCTCTCTCTCTCTCTCTCTCTCTCTCTCTCTCTCTCTCTCTCTCTCTCTCTCTCTCTCTCTCTCTCTCTCT
>JACXGM010003315.1:0-20727 GCA_016801145.1 Umbra pygmaea | reverse complement strand
CCAGCGCAGAGAGTCTTTTGACTCTACATGTTAACAACAGATCCATATCTGTCCATTGATGGTGTTTCTGATTAAAAAGCACCATGAACAGAGAGTTCTCTGTATCACCTGTAGAGCAGGACCAAACACGCTGTGCTTTAAACACGATGTGTCACATGTGAGCTTGTAACAACATGGACCCGCTGTCTAGATTGGTTACTATAGTCTCAGTGTCAGTCCAACAACGTTGTGAAAGGCCTCAACCCTGACGAAAGGGTTCCACAAACTGAAGTTTTGGGGTGATAACGTTCAAACGTGGGTGGCCACATCATCTTTAAAGATGGAATATCTTGGGACAATAGTTGTTTGTAAACTTTTCAGAAATGCTCATTATCCTAATCTCTGGAAGAACAAACAGAACAATGCATTATCCCTAGTCTATAGGTCAGGAAAGTCCATCTGAGTCCAGTGTTTTATTTCTCCTTTCATTCTGTTTGACAGTTAGGATGCTTTAGATGCTATGCTAATAGCTCTGGCTCGGTGTACTCTGGCTGAATGGAATATGGCTATTGTTTTACATTTGCTTCTGGTTGTTGGTAGATGTATTCAGTGTGTTGTGTGAGTGTGTTTGTCTGAGTGTGTGTTTGTGTGGCTAAGTGGTTAGGGAGTCAGACTTATAATCAGAATGTTGCCAGTTGGATTTCCAAGTAGAACAAATGTCATTGTGGCCTTGAGTAAGGCACCTTACCCTAAGTTGCTCCAGGGGATGTCCTTACATTTACTAAAGTAATTCGGATTAAGAGCGTCTGCTTAAATGACTAATTTAAAAAATGAAATAATGATCTTGAAAATGTCTGACTTGAATTGGTTGAACATGTCACCAGTTAACAAGTCAAGCATTTCAGTGTCCTAGTAACTATTACTTTAGTGCAACACGTGTGCGTGGTCCATTTTTCAATTTTTTCCTATCATCAAAACTCTTAGAGTTCAACTGTCAAATACCTAATACCAACTTTATCTATTGATACAATGCAAAGAGATTGTTTTTCACTAACTGCCGGTCGACCCAATTGGTTAAGTTAAAAGCTGATTTACTCCATTGCTTACAAAGCTGGACTTCATTACCTAACAAATGACAAGTTTATTTACCACTTATAGCTCAAACACACACACACAGACACACACACACACTAAAGGCCACCATAAACAACAAGTAAACCTTCAACCTTTAACAACTGTGCCATTTATGTCTAGGTGGGACGAGAGAAGGGAGATTATTGATCAGTTTGTTAATGGAAGCAATTGATTGTTGAAATCTACCATCCACAATTTTAGGATGCTTCTATGAGCTGACATGGCCTGATGAAGTGTGATGAAACTGCACTTACAGTAGTTTAATCAATGGATTACATGTTTAGTAACTTGTCTGTCTGTCTCTACCTAGGGCCCACCAGGTTTACCAGGACCCCCAGGGCCTCCCGGGGAAAAGGTAAGGTCTTATTTAATGAACAACACATCCAACATCTAATGATTGTACCCGTTTTAATCATTCGATATATTACACATTATATTATTATACATTATATACAAACTATTATATACATAATAACAGAAACACCACATGGAAACTTACTTTTACTCCCTTTTAACACAGATGTAGAGGTCCCATTGAGTTAGCCAGTTAGCAATACAAATGTGTCAGCTATAAACGAGGTTTGACAAGTAGTACTTTGATATTTGAGTTTCCAAAGCAACATGAGCCAAATAACAGTGTTCCAAAGAGGCCAAATAGTCTGTTCCAAAACTGCATTGGCAAAGACAAATTGTGGATTAAAGCCAACCAACAATGATAGGAGGAAACCTAACACGATTGTTGGTCAATTTCCCAAAGGTAGAACTTCACAAATGACCTCAATTGAAACAGCACAACTGTGACCCAGTTAAAAAAAACTGTGCATTGTGAGATTTACAAAGCTGGGATTTATAGCAGGGCCAACCTGATCTCACAGAATTACGTGAAATGAACACGGACCCTTAACTTAAAATCTGTGGCAGTTTTACGGAATCGCCGTGTTCTTTTCATAGAATTTTGTGAAATCATGTTGGCAGGGCTGCCAACCAGAAACTGGATATATCCATGGCCAACACACAAGGTGCGTAACCTGGTGTAAAGACCTTAAAACCTGGACACCTGAACAAGGGACAAAAAAGTAATTTGGTTGGATGAGACATGGTTCACCCTATTTCCTACATGCTGATGGCCAAAAGATGCTTTCAGTCCAAACACTGTTCCCTCAAAATGTTCCAGTATTTCAGGATGATGACGCCCCCATTACTACACACTGTTAAAGAAATTCAAGGGTCGTTTCATGAACAGCAGGATGTCGTCAAACACTTTCCATTGGGTTTTCCACCTTCATCGCTCGAAAACCTGGAGACTTTCCTTCTTGAAGAATGTCCATCCTTGTACATTCTAGTTATAATCATTCGAAGTCAATAGACTATTAGTCAATAGTCAAAGTCGTCTCTCTCTTTTCTTGATTGCAGGGTGAGCTGGGTTTGCCTGGAACAGCAGGACTGGATGGAGAGAAGGTAGCTATGGTTACATGAATATACTGTATAATACATTCAGTTCGCGTGTCAATGTTCAATACACAGTCATTCAATTCTGCATTGAACCTTCCAGAATTTTGTATTTGCACACTTGGTCAAATAAGTGAAAAAGGATATGAGAAAATATTAAATTAAATTAAATTAAAGGTTATCTTTCTCTTATATTTTGAGGAACTCTATTATATTTATTTTATAGGCATTTGTGCCCATATTTACCAAGGATGCCCATAGTCCTGGATGGCTGGATGTATATATGCACTTGAACTTTATATTTCATTCACTTTCTGCAACGATACGGTTTAAGTGATCTTGTCCTCATCCTCACATCTTTGACTTTTACCGTTTCATTTTCCTGTTAGGGTGTAAAAGGTGACATGGGGGAGGCGGGGCCTATCGGAGAGAAGGGAGATAAAGGAGAGATGGGACTCTCTGGAGCAGCGGTAAGTAGATAAACCCAACCTCATGATCACCTTTCTCTGAGATGTAAAACCATAGTGGCGTCACCTACACTAAGATATTGTAATTGTGCTGTGTGGCTCAGGGTATGGATGGCCAGAAAGGGGAGAAAGGGGAGTCCAGCTTTGAAGATAACCTGGTAAGTTCAACACACTCATGTAGATATCAACAATAACAGAGGAAACACTTAAATAAATGAGATAGACACCCAACTGAACATTAAAGAGGCAGTCTGGGACTTTTGCAATTAAAAGAATGTATTTTCTGTTATTGTCTTGAAGGAAATGTAGGTAAAATAATAGAAAAATTGCCAGTACCTGTTTTTTTACGGAACAATTATTTACAGTGTATACCGGTATGTATTTTATTGTTTTATTTTTTCCCCCATTTTTCTTCCCTCTTAATTGGTCTTATCCAATTTCCCACTAACCCTGGTGTGTCGACAGCACCAAAACCCCTTGGACAGATTCAGGATGGTTAGGGGTGCTCACATGGTTCCTCCAACCACATATCTCAGAGCCAGCAATTAACAAAATATATTGGGCTAGATATGTACAATCATTCCCATACCTCAGTTAGTCCTGACATTTCCTGACATTTCACTTTCACAACAATTTTCAGGGACCTTTTTTCGCTTGACAGCCTCATATTTAAAACCAGGGGCTAAAAATCACAGAATTCACCATTTATGTGAGCAACTGACATATTAGCGCTTCAGATACTTGTAGAATCCATGCTAAGGTGTAATGAAGCCGGTTTGGCAGCGTTTGATATCTGAAGGCAATATTAAAGTTGCAATATGTAATATATGTACTGTAATAAATCCAAAAACGACACCAATGCCTCATCAGATATTAAGGAAACATGTTAAGCTGAAATACTATCTTTTCTGACAACAATGCTAATTGTACTTTTTGAAATTTATGTTCCGTGACAGAATTTATGTTTATGTTTTGGCCTGTGTGTTGTTATCAACTGACCATTAACAACATGACCTGGGTGACAGGCATACCTGTAAAAACGCAAACCCAGCGCACTACAGCCACGGAAGCAGCAAATAAAGGAACAAGATCACCAGAGATAAATTCTACCCAAAGAAATTCTGCATGTTTCTAAACGACTGCACAGACGTAGTAAAACACGGTTCGCTTGTCATGGATGCGCTGGTCTTGTTTGTCACGTTAGTTTCGATTCTGGGGAGGAGGGGGCGGAGGGAGACGACTCAGGTATTTTGAATTTGGACTGCAGTTCCCATTTTAACCGCTGGCTGTCCGTTTTACATGTTGGACCTTTAAGACACTTTTATGTTGCCTTTCTTTTTGTCGTTTCTAAATATCTGTCATATTGGCATTCATCAGTGCTTTAAGGAGTGACACAGTGTTCTCATGCTGTTCTCAGGTTCAGATGATTTCTCAGCCTGGTCCACCTGGGCCTCCAGGACCTCCTGGAGTTCAAGGATACATGGTGAGTATCGTTTTCAACTGGGGCAACCCTTTTTTACATATAATATATTAGTATACATTCACATTTCACTACATAACATCCCATATTTGCAGTAATAGTGAAGTAATATAATTTTACAGCATTTATTCATCAGAAATTACCTTTGTGCATACAAACATAATTCAGTTAACTTCCAAATAACTGAGCCAACTATTTATTTAGTATATTGTTTAGATGCATTCCACAATAACAAACAAAACATGTAAACATTTGATTTTGTATTCTTTGGCTTTATATGACACTATGCATGAGAATCATCACAAAGGGATAGTTTTTACTTATTCATCTTGTAGCTAAGATTCTTCTGAATCAAAAACTATAAAGTACTGCACTGTAAGATAAAGAATGACACTTTTAGAAGCCAAAATATCAACATAGTGCCAGGGGGATTTCGTCTTGAAGGGTTAATTACATTCAAAATGTAGATGTAATTACTAATGACACCCATTTTAAAATACAGAAGATAGAGTAGAACAGCCTTTCTCAGTTTTCTTTGTGCCAGAGACCGCAAAAATATTTCTTTCTTTCTCATATGGATCACATATGTAAACATTTTGAAAACAGGTTCAATTTTTTTTAAGAAAAAAATAATCTTTATTACACTCCTACAGCCCGAGCAACATAGTGAATTGTTTTTATTAATCACTATTTTTTTTTCTTATATATTTTATTATGTTTTATTTTAGGAACATTAGTCTATATTTCAGGACATACTGGGGCTATTGAAAACACATACATAATTATGTAAAAGTAGGTAAACCTGTTTGGCTTTTCATCTGAGTGGTTTTAGGATGATCGTCATGCATTCATTTGAATTGCGATTTTGCTACAGTCCTTAAAACATGTACTACACAAATATATATTTAGACAAGTTTATAAAGGTAAACAGATGACAGGTCCATATTTCTGAGAGTCATACCGTTAACATAAAATGTAAAAATAGTTCATAACTTTAACCCTTCAAAAGTCAAATTCGTAAAGGTGAAATACACTGCTCAATAAAATAAAGGGAACACTTAATCAACACAATGTAACTCCAAGTCAATCACACTTCTGTGAAATCACACTGTCAACTCAGGAAGCAACACTGATTGACAATCAATTTCACATGCTGTTGTGCAAATGGAACAGACAACAGGTGGAAATTATAGGCAATTAGCAAGACACCCCCAAAAAAGGAGTGGTTCTGCAGGTGGTGACCACAGACCACTTCTCAGTTCCTATGCTTCCTGGCTGATGTTTTGGTCACTTTTGAATGTTGGCGGTGCTTTCACTCTAGTGGTAGCATGAGACGGAGTCTACAATCAATGCAAAATGACCTCCAGCAGGCCACAAATGTGCATGTGTCCACTCAAATGGTCAGAAACAGACTCCATGAGGGTGGTATTAGGGCCCGACATCCAAAGGTGGGGGTTGTGCTTACAGCCAAACACCATGCAGGACGTTTGGCATTTGCCAGAGAACACCAAGATTGGCAAATTTGCCACTGGCGCCCTGTGCTCTTCACAGGGGAAAGGAGGTTCACACTGAGCACATGTGATAGACGTGAAATAGTCTGGAGATGCCGTGGAGAACGTTCTGCTGCCTGCAACATCCTCCAGCATGACCGGTTTGGCGATGGCTCAGTAATGGTGTGGGGTGACATTTCTATGGGGGGCCGCACAGCCCTCCATGTGTTCGCCAGAGGTAGCCTGACTGCCATTAGGTACCGAGATGAGATCCTCAGACCGCTTGTGAGACCATATGCTGGTGCGTTTGGCCCTGGGTTCCTCCTAATGCATGACAATGCTAGACCTCATGTGGCTGGAGTCAGCAGTTCCTGCAAGAGGAAGGCGTTGATGCTATGGACTGGTCCGCCCTTTTCCCAGACCTGAATCCGATTGAGCACATCTGGGACATCATGTCTCGCTCCATCCACCAACGCCACGTTGCACCACAGACTGTCCAGGAGGAGACCATCCCACAGGAGACCATCCTCCACCTCATCAGGAGCATGCCCAGGCGTTGTAAGGAGGTCATACGGGCACGTGGAGGCCACACACACTACTGAGCCTCATTTTGTCTTGTTTTAAGGACATTACATCAAAGTTGGATCAGCCTGTAGTGTGGTTTTCCACTTTGATTTTGAGTGTGACTCCATATCCAGACCTCCATGGGTTGATAAATTTGATTTCCATTGATAATTTTTGTGTGATTTTGTTGTCAGCACATTCAACGATGTAAAGATGAAAGTATTTCATACGATTAGTTCATTCATTCAGATCTAGGATGTGTTATCTTAGTGTTCCCTTTATTTTTTTGAGCAGTGTATAAAGCACTCTGTTTGTCCCAACAGCAAATAATGGACATCATTGAATAGTTGTTTAACTGATTTTATGAAGGAAGGACTTTTTCATGAAAAATGCATGCCACCTAGATTGGGATAGAGCATAAGTCCCTAGAAGATCTTCATCCCTCTGTTCCCCAATAGGATGTGACGTAATCTCTCTTTGTTCCAGGGTCACCATGGACTACCTGGCCCTAAGGTAATATTAGGAAGCCCTACAGCTTCAGAGATGACAGGGTTCTGCATCTTCTAGCCACAACTCCAAAAGCGATCCACTCGTTCAGAATTTGCTAAAGTTGCAATGCTTGATTGAAAAGTTAATTAGAATGAACTAATTTGTTCAGATAGGAAACTACACATAATAGAGATTATGCAACAACTGGTGTCTTGGCTCTAGGTTTTGTTCCTTTGGGGTTAACTCATTGACATTACATGATCGTGTGCATAAACGTGCTACTAAACAACAGCAAAAAATGTAATGTTTTTTCACTTTCAACTGCTTTTCAGCAAACTAATCAATTGTAAATATTTGTATGAACAAAAGAAGATTTAACAGCTAAGACAAGAATAGAACATATTCCACAGACATGTGACTAACAGAAATTGAAAAATGTGTCCCTGAACAAAGGAGGGGATAAAATCAAAAGTGACACTTAGTATCTGGTGTGGCCACCAGCGGCATTAAGTACTGCAGTGCATCTCCTCCTGATGGACTGCCCCAGATTTGCCAGTTCTTGCTGTGAGATGTTACCCCACACTTCCACCAAGGCACCTGCAAG
This sequence comes from Umbra pygmaea, assembly GCA_016801145.1. NCBI lineage: Eukaryota > Metazoa > Chordata > Actinopteri > Esociformes > Umbridae > Umbra > Umbra pygmaea. The sequence continues at coordinate 13,071 of JACXGM010003315.1, read as the reverse complement.
TTCCTGGACATTTCTGGGGGAATGTCCCTCACCCTCACTGACATCTGGGCACTTCACTGGCCATGGCAGAACACTGATATTCCTGTCTTGCAGGAAATCACACACATAATGTGCAGTATGGCTGGTGGCATTGAGATGCTGGAGGGTCATGTCAGGATGAGCCTGCAGGAAGGTACCACATGAGGGAGGAGAATGTCTTCCCGGTAACCCACAGTGTTGACATTGCCTGCAAGTTCAGTCTGATGATGCTGTGACACCCTACCCCAGACCATAACGGACCCTCCACTTCCAAATTCATCCCACTCCAGAGTTTAGGCCGCGGTGTAATGTTCATTCCTTCAACAATACACGTGAGTCTGAAAATTATCCCTGGGCAAGACAAAACCGCGACTCTTCAGTAAACAGCACTTTTTGCCAGTCCTGTCTTGTCCAGTGAATGTGGGTTTGTGCCCATAGGCGATGTTGTTGCTGGTGGTGTCTGGTGAGGACCTGCCTTACAACAGGCCTACAGGCCCTTAGTTCAGCCTCTCTCAGCTTATTGCGGACAGTCTGAGCACTGATGGAGAGATTATGCATTCCTGCCGTATCTCGGGCAGATGTTCTTGCTATCCTGTACCTGTCCCGCAGGTGTGATGTTCGGATATACCGATCCCGATCCTGTGTAGGTGTTGTTACACGTGGTCTGCCATCAGCTCCCCTTCCTGTCTCCCTGTAACATTGTTTACACCCTTTTTCTCTGAAGATCTGTGAAGTTTTTCTGACTTATACAGTGTCCTGAAAAAGGGACGTTACTTTTTTTGCAGAGTTTATTTAAAGCTACAGTCCGTGATTTTTGTAATTGTAAAACAATTTTTTAGGCCCGGATGTAGAATATAGAATAGAATCATCAACTTACCGTATTTAGTTTGAAACCCAACGTGTTTCTCACGCCATTGCAGGCATTCCCTTACCAAGCGTCAGGCAGGGAATCCCCAACAAACGTGTGATGTATGGTTCGCAAAAGTAGAGGAAGTACCGTTGACAGAGCTGCCAATTATACTGGAGCTGTACGGTGACGACTAATGAGTTTGCAGGGCGAGAACAACCTCTAGACACAGTAGAACGAGAGAAAATACAAATCTAGACACTTTAGGGAAATAAATAAGTCCTGAGTGGGGAACCATTTTAGCCAGAGGCCTAAATATTGCCTACAATCGCCTACAAGGTACACAGTACTAAACCCCCTGGAGAAGGAATCACAGAACCAAACCAGAGGAGGCAGGGCTGGTGGGTGGTTATCACCTGCCTGGTAATGTGACCAGCATGCAACAGACTGAGAACACTGTACATCTGCATTCATCACTGACCCAATGCCCCACTCAGGCTTCCTGGCTGAACTGACTTTGCTTTTGACTCAAATGTGTACATGTAGAATCTCTGTCTTGTTGTTGAGAAACATGTTTTTGCCAGTCCCTACGGAGACAAATGTAATTCACTTTTCAATCAAGCTTTTCATTTCTGGCAACTTCAAATGAGCGGATACCTTTCTGAGTTGGGGTTAAAGCCCCGATTACACCTGCAGCGTAAAAGTGTTCTGGTTCCCCGGAACTTCCTTCATTTCTAAAGTACCCTACATGGCAATAGCTTGCAGAGCATTTTTTGTGTTGCATGCATTGGATTTATTGAATGCATGCATGAAATCTTATGCGGAAATGATTGGTGGAAGTGGGAGCTACAGGGAAAATTTTATCTTCTGAAAAATGTGTAGATTGACACTGTAGATGTGATTGGGGTGTAAGGATTGTGTACCTGCTATGGAAGTAGATTGTACTGAGTTTCTTGTGTTCCAACAGGGGGAGCCTGGTGATGCCATTAAAGGGGATAAGGGAGACATTGGACCTGCTGGACTGAAGGTGAGTCATACTGTAGAACAGTAGGTTATGTGATCTTATGTTATGGTGATAATGATGATGACGATGATGAGAGTGATGATGATGGTGTATACTGGTGATGGTGCTGATGGTGATGACGTTGGTGAAGTTGATGATGATGGTGATGAAGATGGTGGTAATGATGAGGATGAGGATAGTGATGATAAAGATGGTGATGATGATGAGGGTGATGAGGATGAGTTAGCTTTGTATTGAAACGATAATAGGTTAATTACATTACCTATTACATTTTGTGTCTTAACTTCCAGATAACTTTGGAGATATCAAAGAACATATTTCCACATCCAAGTTGTAAGTAGACAAGCATGAGATTAAAACCATGCCTTTGTCGTTGAGGAAAGTGTTTATTTAAAGAGCCGTCTGAACTATCTTCCATGTAAATCATGCTGAGGACACAAAATGTAATAAGTAATGTAATTACACTATTATCGCTTCGATACGAAGCTAAGGATGAGGATGATAATGATGTAGAGGATAATGAAACAAATTATGATGAGGATGGTGATGATAGTGATAAAGATGATGAAGATGATGATGATGGTGGTGATGATGATGATGAAGATAATGATGATGGTGATGATGGTAGTGATGATATGACAATGGTGGTGGTGATTATGATGAAGGATGAGGATGATAATGATGATGAGGATGATAAAGATGATGATATGATAATGGTGGTGGTGATGGTAGATGATAATGATGATTATAGATAATGGTGGTGGTGATGGTAGATGATAATGATGATCATAGATAATGGTGGTGGTGATTATGATGAAGGATGAGGATGATAATGATGATGTGGATAATGAAGAAAATGATAATAAGGATGGTAATGATAGTGATAAAGATGATGAAGATAATGATTTGACGAGTGTGGTGGTGACTATGATGAAGGATGAGGATGATAATGAAGATGAGGATGATAAAGATGATGATATGATAATGGTGGTGGTGATGGTAGATGGTAATGGTGATTATAGATAATGGTGGTGGTGATGGTAGATGATAATGATGATTATAGATAATGGTGGGGATTATGATGAAGCATGGGTGATGATGATGTTCCTCTCCAGGGTATGGATGGTCCTCAGGGCCCCCAAGGCCAAGCAGGATTAGTGGGACTCCCAGGCACCAAAGGAGAGAAGGTGGGTAACATTATTATCAATAGATAACCGCTTCATTAAGCCTACAGCCAGTGCCTTTTATGGCCTCGTGAGATTAATTTATTAATGTATGTGTTGACAGGGCAAGTCTGGGGAGCCAGGAATGGATGTAAGTATGAAGTCCTTTTTAATCCTTTGACCAATGAAGTCAATATTTATTTAGAGCAGCTTATACTTCATGTAAACTTTACCATAAGAGAACAATCTGGTATATACTCCATATGAATGGGAAGGAGATGTACCTGTAGGACACCCTAACTTGTTCCTCCCTCCACAGGGTTTCCCAGGCCTGATTGGAGAGAAGGGTGGACGAGGAGACAAAGGAGACAAGGTGGGAGGAGCTCAATATTAACTCCACCAGCCAAAAGTCCTTCTATTGTAGACTTGATGTAGTTAGTGGGGCTCTACCTGTATGGAGATTTCACATACAGTAATTGGGTTAGTCATTAAAGTAGGTGTTAACAAGTTGGTGTGTTAGGGAAGCTGTGCTAATTCTATTGAGTTTTGGGGAGAGATTTCAGGGTAAATTATACCCCAGGTTCAGGCCCTTATAAAGCATGTCACTCTTATTTATATGAGCCCTCCCGCCAATATTTAAGAGGTCAATATTATGCCATGATGACTGCAAAGTAACTAACTAGACAATTACTGTCTTTACCTACAGCAACTTTTAATTTATCCTTATCACTCTGTCTACAATTATTCCTTTGGTATGGCCCAGTCCTCATTATCTGTTGTATGTCAAAGCTTATAAAGTTATGAAAAACAGAAAGGAACAGACTAAGCTTTCTTCCTGAGTAATCCTCACATCCATTAGACGCCAGGGGACGTGTTTGATCTGGAGTCAGAAACTTAAACCAAAACACCAAACTCCACCACACAAATATTAAATATATACGTATAGCCTACATAATGAACAGAATTAAGAGAAATATTGTTAGGTTATTATAACAAACATGGCAAATTTCTCTCAGCACTGTCTATGGTTTGTAGGTAAGGTGTCTGACACTGCAATCATGCCAATCATAGCACTCAAGCAACTCAAGTGGCAGTTTGGATGTCTGTTAGCTCAATCTTAGTTCTCAGAGCGTATGATTATGTGTAAACTTCATGGCCGGGCAAGCAATATGCTAACTACCACCAAGCTACTACAAAATGACTAAAGGTGGATGTCCCCCCCTGGATGAAATAGGAAGAGAGCCAGTGGAATTGTCCTGTCTGTTTGTTAAATTGTGGGTTCATACACATTTGTCTTATGCAATTTCTATGGTCCTACTATTACATTTTCACATTGATTGGCAAATGCATAGGTCTAAAACATCAATTAAAACCCCTGCTGCATAGTTATAAATAGAACATTTGCTGACCAAGCGGCTGCATAGCTCAGTAGTCAGAGTAGCTTTTTTCCATCCAAAGGTTGTGAGCTCGCAGCCCGATTGAGGCTACTGTAACAGCGCGTGTGTAGAACGGAGGCAGTATGCAGGATATTCCCAGTTACTCACTTTTATTTTAACACAGAAAAACAAAAAACGAAAGCCAGTAGGCTATCAAGCAGAATGGGTGACAGTGAAGCCCTAAACAATAAATCTCTATCAAGCATATACTTCCAGACAGTGCTAGGCATACATAGATTTAACATTCTCAGGATGAATCATTAACAGCACACTAACGTAGTACCTCACAATATGTAGATTAAACCTTCTCAGGATGATTCTTTAACAGTACACCAACGTAGTACCTCACAATATGTAGTTTTAACCTTCTCAGGATTAATCTTTAACAACACACTAATGAAGTACCTCATGATATGTAGTTTTAACCTTCTCAGGATTAATTTTTAACAGTACACTAACGTAGTACCTCATGATATGTAGTTTTAACCTTCTCAGGATGAATCTAACAGTACACTAACGTAGTACCTCACAATATGTAGATTTAACCTTCTCAGAATTAATCTTTAACAGTACACTAACGTAGTACCTCACAATATGTAGTTTTAACCTTCTCAGGATGAATCTTTAACAACACACTAATGAAGTACCTCACAATATGTAGTTTTAACCTTCTCAGGATGAATCTTTAACAGCACACTAACAAATTACCTCCCAATATGTAGATTTAATCTTCTCAGGACTAATCTTTAACAGCACACTAATTAGGCAACATGGATCAGCTGTGGGTAATAATGTGAATTAACAAGGACAAGTACAAAGACTAAGACAAGTGCAATGAATATTAGAAATATGTCCATGACTGGCCATAGGGTGGAGCAAAACCCCCCATGGCACAGTCAAGAATTAACTGTTCAGTGCAGTAAGGCAGTGCATTGTGGGGGCTGTTGACTTGTTCAATTATGCTTGAGAAATACTCACCAACACGGGTTGTCTGAAATGTCTCTCTCTGATTTTAGGGTGACCGGGGTACGATGGGAAAGAGAGGCCTAAAGGGGGGTAAAGGAGAGCAAGGTCCTCCTGGATTAGACCAGCCCTGTCCTGTGGTACGTCAACCATCACCTTTCGAAAAGGACTTTCTGATTGAGCTACTTGAACAAATTTTTAGAGCAGATGACACCATTACGTACAAGGAAGTGTTTCCGCACCATTTGATAAATGTGGAGAGTGAAGCCTAATTAGGGATTACATTATATATTTTTGTCATGTAGATATATTCATCCCAATGTAGAATGTATATGTTCTTTGTGAAAGCCCATTTGGCAGCCATTCTATATTTGAATGCTTTAAAATAATATTCTAAAAGATTTGCACAACATTCACAGTAAGTATTCAAAGTAACTATTCAGTTTGGTTAGAAATCATTAATATACATTTATTATTAGATTTTTGTTTCCTTCATAACTCAGACTTTGACAGAATTTCTGTATCCTAGGAGAAATTATTTTTCAAGTTCGACCTTTGCAGATTGATGCAGGCTGTAACTACAGTCGTGGTCAAACGTTTTGAGAATAACACAGGTATTGGTCTCCACAAAGTTTGCTGCTTCAGTGTTCTTAGCTCTTTTGTCAGTAGTTACTATGGTATACTGAAGTATGATTACAAGCAGTCCATAAGTGTCAAAGGCTTTTATTGACAATTACATTAAGTTTAGGAAGAGTTAATAAGTTATGACCCTTCTCTTTCATTACCTCTGCAATCCGCCTTGACATATTGTCAATTAAATTCTGGGCCACATCCTGACTGATGGCAGCCCATTCTTACATGATCAACGCTTGGATTTTGTCAGAATTTGGGGGTTTTGGAGTTTGTCAGAATTTGTGGTTTTTTGTTTGTCCACCCGCCTCTTGAGGATCAACCACAAGTTCTCAATTGGATTAAGGTCTGAGGAGTTTCCTGGCCATGAACACAAGATTTTTATGTTTTGTTCCCCGAGCCACTTAGTTATCACTTTTGCCTTTTGACAAGGTGCTACATCATGCTGGAAAAGGTATTGGTTGTCACCAAACTGTTCTTGGATATTTGGGAGAAGTTGCTCTCAGAGGATATGTTGGTACCATTCTTTATTCATGGCTGTGTTCTTAGGCAAAATTGAGAGTGAGCAACTCCCTTGGCTGAGAAGCAACCCAAGCCATGAATGGTCTCAGGATGCTTTACTGTTGGCATGACACAGGACTGATGGTGGTGCACCCTTTGTCTTCTCCGGACAAGGTGTTTTCCGGATGGCCCAAACAATCTGAAAGGTGATTCGTCAGAGGAAATTACTTCAGCCGAGTCCTCAGCAGTCCAATCCCGGTACCTTTTGCAGAATATCAGTCTGTCCTTGATGTTTTTCCTGGAGAGAAGTGGCTTCTTTGCTGCCCTTCTTGACACCAGGCCATTCTCCAAAAGTCTTCGCCTCACTGTGCGTGCAGATGCACTCACAACTGCCTGCTGCCATTCCTGAGCAAGCTCTGCGCTGGTGTTGCCCGATTCCCACAGCTGAATGTACTTTTGGAGACGGTTCTGGCGCTTGCTGGACTTTCTTAAGTGCCCTGATGCCTTCTCAACAACAATTGAATCTTTCTCCTTGAAGTTCTTGATGATCCAATAAATGGTTGATTTAGGTGCAATCTTACTAGCAGCAATATACTTGCCTGTGAAGCCTTGTTTGTGCAAAGCAATGATGACGGCATGTGTTTCCTTGCAGGTAACCATGGTTGACAAAGGAAGAACAATGATTTCAAGCACCATCCTACTTTTAAAGCTTTCAGTCTGTTATTCTAACTCAATCAGCATGACAGAGTGATCTCCAGCCTTGTCCCCGTCAACACTCACACCTGTGTTAACGAGACAATCACTGACATGATGGCAGCTGGTCCTTTTGTGGCATGGCTGAAATGCAGTTGAAATGTTTTTTGGGGAATTAAGTTCATTTTCATGACAAATAGGGACTTTGCAATTCATTGCAACTCATCTGATCACTCTTCATGACATTCTGGAATATATGCAAATTGCCATCATCAACACTGCGGCAGCAGACTTTGTGAAAATTTGTATTTATGTTATTCTCAAAACTTTTGACCACGACTATACATATTCCTAAATTAGGAGTGGGAAGTTTGGGGTGATGATATACATGCATAAGGGGAAAGCAATAAGGTTAAATAGCTAACATAATAAAATTACCTAGTCAATTAACGGTACAGTTTGTGAACAAAATATTTTTTAGGCCCCCCATTTTAGTCTGGATGTGTAGTGTATTGTTAATATTATGAGCACAATCTATGTAAAATCATTATCTTACCCCAAAACGGACTGTGTTTTTCACTGCTATGGCAGCCATTTTCATAAGTAGCATCAGGAAGAGAATCTCCATTAAAATGTGTGACGTATGGTTCGCTAACGTGGAGGAAGTAAACAAAGCAGAGCTACACAGTGACATCCAATGAGGTTGCAGGGCGGGCCTAAAATCTAGAAACAGTAGAATGAGAGAGAATGTACAACTAACTTAGACACCTCAGAGAAAAAGAGTATCAAGTGGGGACCTGTTTTAGCTCGACAGCGCCAATATCCACAGACTTAGACCCTTGAGGCCAAAAATTGGCTTAATATTGCACAACATATCTTTAAGTGAGTGCCATTCAAGTTTAAGTGTGAGTGCAAAACATAAATAGAAAATATATATCCCACTGAGTTTGAAATAACACTGAAATTGGGAGCCATATGAGGGAATTTCAGCTGGAAGAAATGTGATAAAATGGACATTGGAACTCAGCATGGGGGATAGAAGAGTGACTTTGTAATTGTATCTTTTAAAAATTCAGCATAGTTTCAATCTAGTTTTTAGCATAATATGCAGACTTTCACTAGAAACTTTGTGTTTGCAACTGTAGATACCTATGAAACTCTGTGTTGCTGGAAGGAATGTATAGTTTGTTCTGGATGTAACAGTGGGTTTGCTCTTGCTAACAGACTTCTAATGGGACTAAGGAACCTTCTGATGAGGGGGTGCAGACCACACGTCCCCCTCCTCATCTCTCTACTCTTCCTCCTTCTGGCCCTGAGGCCCCCTGTGCTTTGGTACAGTATCTCTACCTGTCCTTTGGTACTGTATATCTACCTGTCCTTTGCTACATTATCTCTTCCTGTCCTTTTGTACAGTATCTCTACCTGACCTTTGGTACAGTATCTCTATCTGTCCTTTTGTACAGTATCTCTGCCTGGCCTTTTGTGCATTATCTCTTCCTGTCCTTTGCTACTTTATCTCTGCCTGTTCTTTTGTACATGATCTTACCTTTCCTAGCCGGCTGTACTGTTCTATGGGGGAGATTAATCAGAATTCTGTTTATTAACATCAGTCAACAGGATGGTCACAGGTATCGATGTTGTGGTGCTGTTGTGATTATATGGAACTGCTACAATAATTACCCTCCCTTTCATTCTGTTAACCCTAGGGTCAAGATGGGCTGCCTATACCAGGCTGTTGGCATAAGGTGAGTAACTGTAGAACATCCAGTGTGGCCAAATACATTCAATCTTAACTTCAACATTTCTGGAATTTGAAAAACAAGAGAAACAGGACATTTATTTAAGTTGCGAGTAGAAAAATATATAAAAGGATACTTCACCCTAAATATTGTCTATGTACCAAGAGAAGAAATAATTCATGTTTATTTTAAACAGACATTAGAATTTTCAGTGAACATAAGCCACCACTAGCTAAAACTGAGTAAAAGTAATCAGGGCATAATAAAAAAAACTGAAAACAACTGAAATTCAAACTATTGGTTTATTCTGCAGCTAGGTCATTGAAATCAGCATTACAATTAGCTCGTCTTTATAATGGTTGCTAATGAACACTGTGCCGTGGTGTAAACAGTTCTCTGGGCCCATACTGCAAATTCAGGGTGAGAGTCCTTCTTATGTCAAATGTGCAACCCTCCTTAAAGCCTAAAATAAAAACATTTCTTGGGGAAGTTGGTATGTTAAATACTCATCATTATCTTATTTTAAGTTGATGCATTATTATGTATATGATTATGCATATTATTATGAATATTATTATGTATATTATTATTAATATTATTATGTATATTATTCTGCATATTATTCTGCATATTATTCTGCATATTATTCTGCATATTATCATGTATATTATTATGTTTATTATTATGTATCATCTTAAAATCCTACTAATAAGATGATGAGTATTGAACCTAAGCAATTGTGCCAACATTAGTAGCATTTGTGTGACCTTTTAATCCCGCTTTCCTTCTCTTGCAGTGATGACTTACACCAAGCATGGCCTCTGTATATATTGATATGGTATATATTGCAACTGAATACAACATTGCTTTTTTGTCATTTTATGAAAACGTTTAACATAATATATTGAGATCTTTATCACGTACATTATTTTGAGTAAACCGTATTAACCAGACTGGATATATAAATTCAGACATTTTTTGTACACATAAACTTTGGATATGAATTCAAAAAGAGTCAATAGAACACTGCGGACATTGAGCAACATCCAAAGACTGAGTAAAGAAGCAGAAAACAGACTTCTAACCTAACAGACAAACAGACACGGAGATGGAGTTGTTTTGGAAGTCTCATCTGCCATATTGCTGCTTGGCAATGAATGCTGCATGGGAGTGTGTATGCTAAGTGCTACGTGCTCGACCACACGGATGGACACACCTCCTGGTGTGCTGGCTGGAGAAGAGTTGGTCAGTGCTGTCCTATCTTTTCTCAATTTTTGAAAGGATTCAAAGGAGGAGAGGAGAAGAGAAAAGCTTAAACGCAAGCGTCTGGCTTTCTTTCAGCCATAACGGGGTAACAGGCCTGGAGGACAGAGAGAGGATGACTGGGGAGACAGGAATGGGAGCACAGGGGATGTACAACCTCGACTGAGAGTGATGGAACACTTCCACTGTGCCAATCAGTTTTTAATTCAGAAAACTGACGTCCTGCAGTATTATGGAAATACACCAGCAGGGGGCGACAGAGAACAGTGTTTTTATGAAAGTTTCAGATTACATTTGTGGCTCTTATTTACTCCAGTGTTTCTATAATTAAGAATGTGCATGATCAACACAGATGGTAGCATTAAATAGCATCGTGGAGACCTGCCCCCACACCCTGTAGCAGCACCCTTAAGCAATAAGTTCCAGATCTATACTAAGAGCCATCATTTAAAGGCCAATTATTAAACTATTAATTCTCTGTTTGAATTCTGACAGTGGTGTCCTTTTGGTTGATAATGTCACATAAATTCATCTTTCTTGCCGGATGACTGCTAGTAGATATGCTGTCTCAGCTGTCATCCACACTATCAGTATTTGTGTATGTAATTCTCACATGATGGCATTTTTGTACCTAAGCTTTATAGCTTGGTAAGAAACAGAACTTTTGTAGCCAAATATATTATAGAAATATTTCTTTGTTTGTTTGAAGCAATGATTTGGCGTAAGGCCGCTATTTTTGTGTTTTTGACCCAAAGTCAACCTTTAACAGTCTTTCCATGTTACATGCCACAAGACGTCTGTTAATTTATGCAGGTGTTTTTTTGTGTGTGGCTTACACTATTGGCTATGATGAATAGTGTGCAGTTTTATTTGATTCTAGTTAAGTTACATTTGCATTCCTTTGCATGGGTGTGTTTGTATAACATACAGATGCTTAGTGAGCTAATTGTGTTAAAGGTGTGTTTGTTTAATATACAGATGCTTAGTGAGTTAATTGTGTTAAAGTCAAAGTCTGAACTGGAGCCATTTGTATGAAGTAGAATCAATGAAGTAAAAAAAAACAGTTTGAATATTAAGTAATATCTTTGAGCTTTTGGGCTTTTTTTAGACATTTGCCAATTAAATATCACATCAGTATTTTTTGACAGTGTTGACTATACAGTATTGAAGTTTTATAACTTAATCTTAGCTAAAGACAAATTTTGATGAATACTGTATTAAACCAACAGTATGAATTCTTGCTGCTGATTTTAAAATTGTATCGTTTGTTTTTCTTAATCAATGAGTTTAGTTCAAATGAGACTAGATTTCAGGTGACACACCATGACAAGAAAGCTAATAATTTTATTTTGGTTTAACTACCTTCTTGATTGCTTTTATACATTATCAAAACATGAAAGATTTCATATTTTTTTAATTCTGATTTATATATTTCTAACTTTATGGATTGGGTTTATTAGAGATTTTATCTATGTGATGCCTAATCAGTTTGTATTTCTTTTAAACACACACACACACACACACACACACACACACACACACACACACACACACACACACACACACACACACACACACCAAATGTTAAGAGCTTGTAATATTGCTACAAGGAGATGCAAATTCCATTATACTAGAAATGCTATTACTAGTGAAGTTAATAGGGAATTTGTTTTTATATGTTAATTAAATAATGCACAGGTTTCCATACACTAATTTACAAAGTGTTATACTTACAAATATGATGTGGTGCAGAATAATATTGGTTTCCGTTTACATTCTCATTTATTGTTAGAAATATGCAGCAATGTGTATGGGACACTACCTTAACTGATGTTTCTCTGCAATATTACAAGTGTTTATTTCTTTGGCAGATACCTTCAGTTTGGCCCATTTTTTTATAACTACCATCAATTTATGACACAATATCTGAGTACACTTTGGTGTGTTTTAAGGAAATGGCACACTATTAGATGGATTTGAGTTTGTTTATTTGGTTGTGTATTTGGTTGTAAAGTAATTAGTCTATTTTTGTAACTGCTATCTTTATCAAAATTAGAGACTGAAATAAACTCCATGAATAATACTATTGCCTTCTCTGATTATTTGTTCCAAACCATTTTCTGCAGGCACAAAGGTAATATTTTCTATATATCTGCGTCCCTGCCTGTAAACTACCCAGTGTATTAACACTGTTGATATAAAAGAGGGGTTCAGACCCCATATAAACTCTGGACACAAACCATGGGAACAAAAATACTACAATTACATTATAGCTGACGCTTTTAAACTGAGCAATTTAGTCGTTTAAAGGGCATCCCCTGGAGCAACTTACTCTAGGACACACCTTTTGGCCCAGTCGGAAATCAAACCAGCAACCTCCCTACTTCAAGTGTCTCCCTAACCAATTATTCAATTATTCTTCAAATAAGTGTGACCATTCTGATTGTGCCTTATGATTTGCCGCAACTGAAAACATGGGTACACCTGCATGTCATGTTGGAGTCTATAAATCAGGAGGCATGGTCACATGACAGAAAATTATTCAGGATTCAGCTGTTACCTGGAGCTTGCTTTTCACAAGATGCATTGCCTAATATGTACATGCCATGAACAAAAGAGATCTCTGAAAACCTTAGATTGTGAATTGTTCACTTGCATAATGCAGGAAAGGGCTACAAATGTACCTCTAAAAGCCATGTTCATTAGTGAGCAGTAAGGCAATATATCTTTAATGCATGGAGAACGTTCAGCACTGTTGCTATTATCTCTTTAATGCATGGAGAACGTTCAGCAC
>JACXGM010003314.1:8104-42475 GCA_016801145.1 Umbra pygmaea | reverse complement strand
AGCGACCTCTTGTGGCCGTGGAACGGGAGCGACCTCTTGTGGCCGTGGAACGGGAGCGACCTCTTGTGGCCGTGGAACGGGAGCGACCTCTTGTGGCCGTGGAACGGGAGCGACCTCTTGTGGCCGTGGAACGGGAGCGACCTCTTGTGGCCTTGGAACGGGAGCGACCTCTTGTGGCCAAGGAACATAGGCGAGCAGGGTCCTGCCAGGATATCGAGAGGCCCCAATGGCTTCCAAACAGGGCATTAGCTGATGTCCAATGGCTTCCAAACAGGACATTAGCTGAGGGGATCGGGTAAGCTGCCGCTTAACCAGGAAGACCTCAGCCTCTGTCTGGAGTGACCCATAACCGGCCCTCCATGCGAAGAACTGGCTGACCAACTCTGGATGAGCACTGGTGGCTTGGCCGCATTGCTTCATCCAATCCCGGTAGTCCCCATCTACTTCAGGGTCTTTCCTTAATACCTTGAAGATAAAATCCCTCTGGGAACTGAGGCCGGTGGCCATCTTAGAACTGGGGCTGGTAGCCATTGTGGAACTGGGGCTGGTGGCCATCGTGGAACTGGGGCTGGTAGTCGTCTTAGAACTGGGGCTGGTAGCCATCCTGGAACTGGGACTAGTAGCCTTCTTGGAACTGGAACTGGTATCCATCTTGGGACTGGGGCTGGTATCCATCTTGGAACTCAGACTAGTAGCCTTCTGGAACTGGGTCTAGTAGCCTTTTTGGTACTGGGGCTGGTAGCCATCTTTGAATCAGGGCTGGTAGCCATCTTGTAACTCTGGGTGGCCTTCTTGGGACTGGGAGCCACCGTCTTGGAACAGGGACTGGGTGCCCTCTTAGGAGCTTCAAAAGGGGCAAATGTCTCAAAGACTTGACGGGGAAAGATGTAGTCCCCATCTATAGCCTCCCTGACTAAAAAGTCCTCATAGGAGGCTTCGTAGAGGTCCCATAGAGGATCCTCCTGGTCCCAGCCACTGAAAAATGGCTCACTCCCAGCCATTTTATAATTTGGGCGATGTATTCTGTTATGAATACTCCAAATGTATAAAGAACACAGTTTATTCTAAAACTGGATAAATAGGTTATGTTAAATGGCAGTCAGAAATGCAGAATTCAGAAACCAAACTGGTTCTTAGCAGGCAGATATATGCTACAAGGCAGAGATAAACAAGCAAAGGCACAGGGGGAAATCCAAGACAAAATCCATAAACAGCAAAGCATGGGTCAAACCAGAATAACAATATACAAGAACAAATGCTCAGTAGAAGATGTCAATACTCACAATACCTCGCGAAGAGGCTATGTGTGTGTGTGTCTTAAATACAACTGGATAAGAGCAGGTGAATGGAATTTGGATGATTGAGTCCGGGATATGGGAATTGTAGTTCTGAACAGGCATGACTAGGGAAGCTGTAGTCCACAGGAAGAAGAACTGGGGAATGGGAATTGTAGTTGTTAGCAATGTAGAATAGGGAAGTGGCAGTTTCCAGGGAAGGGGAACTGGGAAACGTTACAATGGCTAGCATTCAGTGCAACATGCTTGTCTCTTTGAAAGAGTTCCTTTTAGTCAACGAATGAATTGAGATAAATTGGCAACAAAACAATTACGACCTCCCAGACCAAAGTTAAACATTCAACATATGTTTCTACTGGGGGGGGGGTCCTACACCCAGAGGCGTCATGCCCATTGAAACTGAGGCACGTGCCCCCTCAGATTTTTGAGCCAAGTGGATTTTTTCATATCTGTATTTGTGGGCACATGTGTCCATGTGTTGTGCACACTGTGCCCCCATAAAAAAAAGGTGCATGATGCTTCTGCCTACACCCAAGGAATTTACAAAAAGTGTTTGTAAAAAACCTGGCTAGCAGGCTGCGACGTAGCCAGTGCAGTCTTTTGCTACCGCTGTCTCTTCTTTCACCCTGAAGGCGGCATGTCAGACAGCACTGCTAGCACAGCGACAGGTGTAAAAGACATGCACCATCTCTCAGAAAAGTTAGATGAGTGAATATTGAGTGAATATTGCCACTCAACTGGATGAGGGATACAGGCTAGCTGTCCGTCGCCACAACAATGACGTGGGCAAGAACCGCCAGATCCTCAACCGGCTAATCCAGTGTGTGAAGTTTCTGAGTGTTTGAGTTAGCTTTGCGAGGCAAAGATGAGAATGAGGTCTCCACCCACCCTGGTATTTTTCCTGGACTGGTAATCTTTGTGGCACAGTTAGATGAGATGTTTGATGAGCATCTTAAAAATGCTAAAGTTTTCAAGGGCACATCACAGTTCAAAACGAGTGTGGAGTGTATGCTAGTGGTCGTAAAATTTTTGTACTATACATGGATAAATTGCATATACAGTACCTGTGCATCACATAGACTACATTACTGTACATAGCCTAACAAACACATTGGTCTGTTTGCCTTCAGGGACTCCTCTCAACAGCAGCTGCAATTAGCAACACACTATAAAAAACAACCTATAGAATCTACTCAATAAATGTGAGGTAAAAATGTGCACTCTGTTTGGGTAGATTTCACCACATGTTTTAGGTAAAGGTACGCTTTAGTTAAACATGTGGTGAAATCTACCCAAACAAACAGAGTGCAAATTGTTACCTCACATTTATTGAGTAGATTCTATAGGTTGTTTTTTATAGTGCAGGAGCCACAAGACCCAGAAGGGATTTGAGAGAAGAGGAGAAGCAGAGGCTGTTTGAAGAGGTCTACGACACCATACTGGCTCACACCAAACAAGGGTCTCTTTCACTGGCCAACTTGTGAGTGCTACCTTACTGCAGGCAGATCTGTTTGAAAGACACTACCATTCATTTCCTGATGAGGCTCTGAATGCCACTGCACCCCATGCTGAACAAAGCAAAGCTCAAGACAGATCTCTCTCTGATCTATGAGAATCCTGAATTCAAGGGCTGCTGTGGTGCACTGGCACTGTATTAGGTTCTCATGAGCTACCACGTCCAGGAGACATTCTCTGAGACTTTGACTCTGCTGAATATCCTCATAACTACTCCCAAGACAACAGCTGAAGCTGAGAGATGTTTCTCAACTTTGACACGAGTTAAGACATTCCTGCAAAATTCAATGGGCCAGGATCGTCTGAATGCACTGGCCATGCTTACCATGGAGAGGGAACTAACCCTCAACATGCCTCATTTCAATGAGAAAGTAATTTACCACTTTGCTGCATTTAAAGAGAGAAGAGCACAGTTTCAGTACAAATAATGTAGCCTCTCTCTCTGTCCCTTTCTCTCTCTCTCTCTCTCCCTCTCTCTCTCTCTTCCTGTCTGTATGTCTGTCTTTTTTAACACACACACACACACACACCCCAAATCAGTTCACAGTTTATGTTGTTTAAATATTTATTTTTCAGTCATTCAAAAAAAGTAAAAACAAATCCTGTTCATGTACATTTTTACAATCCTATACAAGAGGGCAGAATATGGTTGTTCATATTTACAAATTTATACAATTGGCCAGAATATGGTTGTTCATATTTACAAAGCCATACAAATAGCTGTGTTTACCATTCTAGAATTTATTTCTGTTTAGTCTATGACGGTTCATGTTCATTTTCACAAATCTATACAAGAAGGCAGAGTATGGAAGTCTATACAAATTGCTTATTACCAATATCTTGCACCAGTGTTTTTAGTAGCCTCTATCAAAAGCTCCTGCTCGCTTGTTGTGAATTTTGCTCTGGTTTCAACCCAGTATCACGCCTAAGCGTGTAATACACACACTGGTTCAGTGTTTCAGTGTCATGTTTTGCCTCGCAGAGGCGTGAAGATGTGGGCGATACTTTTCGTCAATGCCAACAATTCCCTGCGGACGAAATCACTCAGAAACCTTTCTGTTAACTTGATCTAAGTCTTACCCAAACCCTTACCCTAACCTTAACCACTCAGAAACCTTGCTGTTAACTCCATGTAACATGTATTACAATCTAATGTATTGTTTGGAAACAAGGTTACAGTGATAAAAGAAAATGATAAAAAAGTGCAACACTTGTGTATCGCGCTGGAACAGAAAACAAAATACATGCAAAGTGTCCACCTGGGTTTGAACCTCTGGGATGTTTATACGCCTGTCCACTATCCCCACCTTATCCATGCTATTTACACTCTGCTACACCATCATGCGATTTGAAAAGTATTGCCCACTGCTGGTACAGCACCTTTATAATGCGTGTAATGTTCACGCCTCAGCGAGGCAAAACATGACACTGACACGCCAAACCCAATGGACCAGCGTGTGTATCACACGCTTCGGCATGATACCGGGTTGCTGGTGCACATATTTCCAATTCCACCATGAGGTCTTTTTGAAGTAAGTAATTACGGTAATGTGTATATCAGAATTTGTTATTTAAACTTAGCAGCACCTCATCTTTCTGGTTTGGTCTTCAATGTGTGAAGCCAGAAACGTCTCACTTGATTTATTACCTCTGTAAACCTTTTCATAATGAGTATATGGTCTCAATCGCTAGATTTAAGCCCTCTGAAATACATAATGATGTTAATTTTTTAAATTACGGTTTTGTTGATTTTACAATTGGCGATAAAGCAAAGGGGCGTTTAGGGCGAGGCTATGGCGTTCGGTTGTACGACAAGACACTCAAAGGAGTTGGCAGTTCAGTTTTTCGGGGAAGTAATGTTACATTTTGTTTTAATGCTGTTTTTTGTTAGCATCCCTATTAATATCAGTTAGCTAACTAGATCACTCCTCCCTCTTGTCTAAAATCGTCACACCTGCAATCAAGATGTCTGCGCCCGTAACGGCAAATTCGATGACCCAAATCAGATCTTCACAAACCAATGGGTGACATCACACATGCTACATCCAGTGATATATTCAATCTATGGTATTGATTTAAATGCTGCCCCCGTCTGGATTAATGTAAGTAATAAGTGTAATAATTTATTGTAATTTATGTAGCTAGAGGGGACATTTTTCTGTTGTGTGCTGCTATAGTGGAGACAAGAGTTAATCATCTAGCAGCAAATTAATATTTTCTTGCTTAAATGTACCCATTGAATGGACCACCTTAATCATTATCAGAAAAAGTTTGCCCCCTGAGAATTTTTTCAGGAGCCGCCACTGGAGGAACACTATAGAAAACATTGCTAGGTGATCTAAGTTGGTTATTTTATTTTCTGATTTGAACATGGAAGCTGTATATTTATGTGCACATTGTTAAAATACTCCCTGCACTATTATGTTTTTGTATTATTATGATACTGTGTTGATAATAGTTTATTAAAAAAAAGTATAATAGTCTAGTTTTGTGTCACAACAGATGTAGATGTTGTGTGGTGTTGGAAAGATTGGAGACCAGAATGCAGGGAGGAGCGTTTGTGATGTTTAATGAACATGAAATTCCTGTTACTGAATACTGCTTCTGGATACATAGTAGCTGCACAACAATAATGAATAGCTACTGTGCTCTGACGCGTCACAGGATGCAAGTGCTAAACAGAGCATATGCCTGGCTAAACTATGCAACTTATTCTAAATACAACTCATATAGTGGAGAGGACACCTTAATTAGAATACCTCCATAAGCATAGTCACAGGAACACCAACACACATGACAGGAACAAATTCACAATAGCACGCGCAGACCCTCCCGAATACTGGGATTAAATAGGCACCTTGATTACTCATCGCACACCTGTGTGGGTATTTACCCAGTGCACCGTTCATGTGTAATGAGTAACCAAGTACCTACCACTCTCCCAGTGCCCAGAGATTGGCTCGTTAAACCATAACCAAACATTATACAGCAAACACATTAAACTATAAGTACATACATCCTGCCACGATACATAGGACAGGACTCCCTATATATTGTGACAGTATCCCGCAGCAAAGGCACTGCTCCAGCATGCCAAGAACCAAAGTCCGGGGGGCGCACCTCACAACAACAGCAGGCACAAACAGGGAAGGGGGCGGGGCAAACCCAAAGTCCCCGGGAGAGGCCAACTCCACAGGCCGTAGAAGCGCCCCATCAGGCACCTGTGGAAGACGGTCCGCTGGAGGATACTGCAGTCAAAGCAGTATGCCTAATCCCAGTTGACTTCCAGCGCACAGAGGACTTCACTCGCTGAGCAGATCCTAGGTGCCCAGGGGACTTACGACTCTCAGGGGAGTCCACTCGCCCAGTGGATTAATTACGCTCTTAGGGGAATCCACTCGCCCAGGGGACTTATGACGCTCTTAGGGGAGTCCACTCGCCCGGGGGACTTACGACTCTTAGGGGAGTCCACTCGCCCAGTGGATTTATGACACTCTTAGGGGAGTCCACTCGCCCAGGGGACTTAAGACTCTTAGGGGAGTCCACTCGCCCAGGGGACCTATGACACTCTTAGGGGAGTCCACTCGCCCAGGGGACCTATGACACTCTTAGGGGAGTACACTCGCCCAGGGGACTTACGGCTCTTAGGGGAGTCCACTCGCCCAGTGGATTTATGACGCTTCTGATACGTGGCCTCTGGTACGCAGCAAATTCCGTGTGCATGGCCTTTGGTGCACAGCAGTCTCAGCCAGCGTGGTCTCTGGTGCGCAGCAGTCCAAGGTGCCCCTCCCACAGCTGATGGACCACTTCCTCCCATGCTCTGCTGGCAGATTCAGGATGAGGAGCTCCACTATGTGTACCGTTACAGCCCTAATCTAATATTATCAAGTTAACTCTACTAGTTAAGTCCACATTTTTCAATTCCAAATATTTAATTATGTTTAAATAACTTAACCCGAAGTTAACAAAAAATAAATTGGAACATTTTATTCCAAGACAATGTAACCGTGTAACAAATTTTCACGAGTTGAAACAACAATTATTTTTTTACAGTGTAGAGCATTCACATGGACAAATAGAGTAAAAATCACTTGTTCTGTCCCCGAGCAAGACAGTTAACCCCAACTGTGTCAGATGTGGTGGTCACAAGTGGATTGGAAACAGAAATGTTGCTTGAGTTTTTGTAACGGCTTATTAAAAGCTGAACCATGGACTAGTTTGTCTTGGCCTATCGACTACTAACGAGGGTGAGAAATGATCAAGCACAAAGTAAAGGAAACTTCCTTTTTAAGACTTCATGTCCCAAAGCTGTGATTTATATTTGCACCCATGCTGAGCGAGCAGAGAAAATCTATATAGGTCTCGCTCTTGCTGTGAGTTGAATTGATCCCTGCACTGGGGATTCTCTATGTGTTGTTTTCGCCAATAATGACCTTGGTCCTGATCGACACCAGACACCAATCATGGGGCAAAGCATGATTTCCCTCTCCTGGAAAGAGTCATATTTGAACTCTGGCCTCTATTCATAGAAAGATTGACAGGTAAAATTTTGAAAATAACATTAGTATTCTGTCTTAAAAATAAGATATTTTGTTTCATACGCAACAGTCTTGCCAAAGGCTTAACGATCTGTAGATGGGTGTTGATATGTACTGTCCTGTTGACGTATGGATTTTTCCAAGAGCTTGATGGACTTTTCCGCCTCTCCGGGAACTCTCACAGGAGAAGACAGAGGCTCAGTGACACATTGTTTTTCTCAATGACAGGGCAGACAGGGCAGAAGCACCATAGCCATCTAAACTAAATATTTGATAGGGCGCTCCCTCCATCATGTATTTCACAGCTTTCCCTGGTTCTATATACGGATACAGGGCTTCCTCAATGGCACAATGCACAATCCATGTACATTGTCTGTTTGATTTGAAATGCTATATCTCTTCCATAGCATTTTTGACACCAATAAATTCTGTATACTTCTTCTGTAACTTCTGTAATGCTAAACCTCACACAATAGCCCCATCAGAAAATAGGGTTCAAAATGTACACCGTACATACAGTATATGCAATTTCAAATATCCTAAATATCTCAGTAATAGCAAAATCCCTGTATAATATCAAGTCAGTCATTTTCAAATTTGAGTCTTAGGGCAGTTAATGTACTTACACCTGGTCTTGGGGGACTCATATCATCACAATAATGAAATAGCCACAGGAAGAGGGGGTGCGGCAGCGTGAGTGGGGGGATTATAGCCATTCAGTAGTTCAATGAAATGAGAGTATCAGCCTTAACAATTAATGAATTACATTTGGAGGGAACTAAATTGTAAAACCCAGTTACGTGCAGTATGAACTTATAAGAGGGGCAAGTATGTGAAATATTAAATTTGGAAGCACTTTCACTGATTATAACTGAAGTCAGTGTTAAATTATATAAATTACATTGTGTTGCTTTTTTTTCTCCTTTTTGGCACAATGCAACTGTTTCTCTAAACAGCCGATTGTCTGTATTTTGTAATAGTAACCCTTTATTATCCTAAACGTAACCGCCATAACGTCATGCCTAAGCTTAACCATTATAACGTC
The DNA here is from genome assembly GCA_016801145.1 of Umbra pygmaea. Taxonomy (NCBI): domain Eukaryota; kingdom Metazoa; phylum Chordata; class Actinopteri; order Esociformes; family Umbridae; genus Umbra; species Umbra pygmaea. The sequence continues at coordinate 34,082 of JACXGM010003314.1, read as the reverse complement.
ATCACTAACATTAACATAATAAGCTTAACCGTGAATGTTTGAATAGAATTTTAATCAGTATTGAAGATATGGAATGTCTGGAATGTATTGCAATCGCATGAATCCGCGCAACGAAACGTGCGCACTGTAATATAACTATAGCCCTGCACCCCTTTCCTTCTCCACCTGCACACCCAACCCAAGGCCCCCCACTCTCTGCACGGGTTCAGCATAAGTGACTTTATCCCGTTGAGCCTCTGCTGCCCGCTTCTGAACCATACACCCCCCACCACAAATACAGCACCTCACCTTGTCCCCTACCCCACACTTGCCATACTCATGCGCAACCCCACACCTACCACACCTACCCTGCCCTCTGCACACAGCAGCCACATGCCCCATACATTGACATTTAAAACACCTCAGTGGCGGTGGTACATATTCCCTCACATAAAAACTAAGATACCCTAAGTGCACTCTACTCTGCAACGGCCCTCCAAACTCCAACAATACCATCGGACTCACCTTCTCTAACCCCAGTGCCCTACTGCCCAACCATCTTGCTCCCAGCATAACCCATCCTGACACCACCTCTTTATGCTCCTCCATGGACAGGTCCTCCGGAACACCCGTGATCACCCTTCACATTCGCTGCACTCCCAGGCACCAGACATTTCACCTTACCCCCATTCAACACCTCCAACTTCAGCAACTTATCCCTTTGAGACACACTACCCACCACAGTAAGTACCCTACCATCACTCAACCACCTAGCATCCATCACTTTCCCAACCTGTTCCCTAATCACCACAGTGAGTGACACTGTGGTGCAACACCTTACCAGGTGCAACACCTGACACCAGGTGCAACACCTTACCTGTCGGGGCTGCAAACACCACAATCACCTTATACCCCTCCTCCCCACCACCAATTGCCGGTCCTTCACCCTCTCCCGAACTACACTCACCACCCTCTTTCTTTCATGCACGCTTCTTCTTCCTCCGTACATAATGTGACTCTTTAAACCTTACCCCCACACCAGCAACACCCACACTCCCATCCGAACTTCCCTCCATACCTGCCTCACTCATGGCACAGCTGTCGCGACCCACCACTTCCACGGTAGCCAGACTGCCCCCACCTCGCAACTGTTTCTCACACTGCAAATTCAAATTCCCGCAGTTCTGCTTTCTCCTGCTCCAACTCGGCCGCACTGGAACCCCAACAAGGACGCCATGCCAATCAGTCCCGACCAATTGAACCCGTTGACTAACGCGCACTTCTCTTGTTCACCCGGACTAATATAGGGACTGAGCTACCAGGTGTACCATATCTAGTAATCAGGCACAATCAGTCCCTACCAGTACCAGGTGAACAAGGGGAAGGCGCCCCACTTACATAGCACATACACAACATAATAGAACCGTGCAATCACTGGCTTAATGATGAACACAATACAACAATGCAATTGTAAAGAAATCCCAAGTGTCCTTTTCACATTTCATGCCACGCCTCACCACCCTGTCCTGGACATGACAAATATGGTGACATAAAATAATTCACGTTTTAAAAATAGTTCTCTGTTAACGTAATTCAGGGGAATTTCTGAGATTTACAGTTGGAGGATCAGAGCCAACTGGCACGTTATGGTGTCTAAAAGGCTGTTCAATGCTTCTGCGTTGAATGGACTATGTAAAGTATGCTGTAGCTGGCTGCCTGCGCCATTACTTACGCCGTAAGACCCACAGCAAAAACATATCAATAGCCCCCTTAAGGAAGTTGTTTGTGGTGATTGAAATACAACAGAAAATGAAATCTGACGAACCAATCTTTATCCCATTTGCCTTCACAACAAATTAAATGATTAGCAATTAATATTATAGCTTTGTGTTACTGATATATGTTTGATTATGGCGGTATGTTGAAAGATTAACATTGCTAGCTATTTTGTTAACTGCATCATTTGCCTATGTATTATGCCTAATGCTAACAATATTATCAGCCAACATATTTAGGAACATTTGGTATATAAGGAACTCGATAGTACTATGATATAACTGTATTTCGTACAACATTTTTCATTTGCTCATTGCAGGCTTAGTTTTGGGATAGTGTAGACCAGTAAGTCAGCTTCAAGTGCCCACCAACCTCCATCCTAGGTTTCTTCACTGGATCTGCCAGGTAGGATACATGCTATGGAGTTGAGTTGGATAGGTAACTTTAGGCTATGTTTTCTTAAATTCCCATATTTTGACATTAATTGTGTTGTACAGCCTAAATATTGTTTCTTGGAGTGTCTGACTAACAGTAACTGAATATTGAATACAAAAAGAAAGTCACTCTGCAGATTTCAGCTCCAATTGATGCATAAATTAAAATGCCAACATGTCAGCATCAACTGGCCTTCTTCAGTGTCAAGATAGTTTTACATAAAACTTCACTCAGACTGTGCTACCTTTCCCTTTTCTTAATGACACACATGCACTGTAAAGAAATTGCATCTTGCGTTCTCAGATTTACTTAACAACAATATGTTTGATTTACACAACATGTTATGTTTCTAAGGAGAACCACAACATACTTGTGTAAATCAAACATAACATTGTTAAGTAAATCTGACAACGCAAGATGCAATTTTTTACAGTGTGCAGTAGAACGTTATCCACCCAGCTAACAAGGAACGTAACTGAGACATTTGTGATGTGACAATTAGGTCTCTAAGAGGTACTAAATGTCATAAAACATTTTGGACATTACAGGCACATTGATAATGTTTATTGTAAGTCATATATAGGTCTCAAATGTCACGTCACAATGCAGACCTTCTGAAAACCTTAACAACGTTTCTTGTAAGTCATATATAGGTTTCAAATGTCACGTCACAATGCAGACCTTCTGGGAACATTTACAACATTTTTTGTAAGTCATATATAGGTCTCAAATGTCAAGTCACAATGCAGACCTTCTGAAAACATTAACAACGTTTCTTGTAAGTCATATTAGGCCTCAAATGTCACATCACATTGCAAATCTTTTGGGAACATTAACAACGTTTCTTGCAAGCCATATATAGGTCTCAAATGTCACGTCACAATGCAGACCTTCTGGGAACATTTACAACATTTTTTGTAAGTCATATATAGGTCTCAAATGTCAAGTCACAATGCAGACCTTCTGAAAACATTAACAACGTTTCTTGTAAGTCATATTAGGCCTCAAATGTCACGTCACAATGCAAATCTTTTGGGAACATTAACAACGTTTCTTGCAAGTCAAATATAGGTCTCAAATGTCACATCACAATGCAGACCTTCTGAAAACATTAACAACGTTTCTTGTAAGTCATATATAGGTCTCAAATGTCATGTCACAATGCAGACCTTCTGAAAACATTGACAACGTTTCTTGTAAGTCATATATAGGTCTCAAATGTCACTTCACAATGCAGACCTTCTGGGAACATTAACAACGTTTCTTGTAAGTCATATTCAGGTCTCAAATGTCACGTCACAATGCAGACCTTCTGGGAACATTAACAACATTTCTTGTAAGTCATATTAGGCCACAAATGTCACCTCACAATGCAAATCTTTGGGAACATTAACAATGTTTCTTGTAAGTCATATATAGGTCTCAAATGTCACGTCACAATGCAAATCTTTTGGGAACATTAACAACATTTCTTGCAATTCAAATATAGGTCTCAAATGTCTCATCACAATGCAGAACTTCTGAAAACATTAACAACATTTCTTGTAAGTCATATACAGTGCCTTGCGAAAGTATTTGGCCCCCTTCAACATTTCAACCTTTTGCCACATTTCAGGCTTCAAACATAAAGATATAAAACTGTAATTTTTTTTAAGAATAAACAATAGGTGGGAAACAATCATGAAGTGGAACAAAATTTATTGGATATTTCAAACTTTTTTAACAAATAAAAAACTGACAAATTGGTCGAGCAAAATTATTCAGCCCCTTTAGTTTCAGTGTAGCAAACTCTCTCCAGAGGTTCAGTGAGGATCTTGAATGATCCAATGTTGACCTAAATGAATAATGATAATAAATAGAATCCACCTGTGTGTAATCAAGTCTCAGTATAAATGCACCGGCTCTGTGATAGTCTCAGAGGACCGTTGAAAGCTTAGAGAGCATCATGAAGATCAAGGAACACACCAGGCAGGTCCGAGATACTGTTGTGGAGAAGTTTAAAGCCGGATTTGGATACAGAAAGATTTCCCAAGCTTTAAACATCCCAAGGAGCACTGTGCAAGCGTTAATATTGAAATGGAATGAGTATCAGACCACTGCAAATTTGTTTCAAATGGCACATGTACAAGAAATGTTTTTTTGGAAACAATTGGGAATAAACATGGAACATACAACTTCCAGGAATGCTTTGATAACATTTTTAAATAACATTCAGGAATGCTTCATTGCAACTTTGATAAACTTAGTATGTAATTTGGATATTCATACACCTCCACTTAACCACAATACCACTTCCTGAATAGAGCTGGGGCTAATAGTGTCTTACACACACCACAGGTACATGTAATTGAAATGTAACATGAACATTTTGAATATCACATAAGGGGAACATTTAAAGATTTTGTTTTTAGGTAAAACACAATGTTAATAAATAACGTAGCATATTGAAACCCAAAAAGTAGTTTCTGGAACCTAGCGTCATTGGACATGTTACCAACGGGGAATGTTATTTTTACTTTCATAAATGTCATATTTTCACTTTTGTAAATAACATTACGCAATTCAGGCACCCCTTTATTTCCATGTCTTGAATAGAGCTGAGACGTCATTTATGTTAGTAGACACTACTGGTACGTAATGGGAACGTTAAATGAAAAATGTTATTTTTAGGTAAACATAAACGTTACTAAATAACGTAAGGAGGCATATTTAGAGACCCTTAAAAGTTGTTTCTAGAAACCACCCGGAACGTAACTAACGTCGTTGGACCTATGATACCAACAGGGAACGTTATGATTCCTACGTTCAGGAATCAATAAAAGGCGTCTCTTAGTAACGTTTTTAATTAACGTTATTTGGACATACTGGGGCCCTCACATTTCCATGCCCTGAATAGAGCTGGGACGTCATTTATGTAAGTAGACACTACTGGTACGTATTGGGAACGTTAAATGAAAAATGTTATTTTTAGGTAAACATAAACGTTACTAAATAACGTAAGGAGGCATATTGAGAGACCCTTAAAAGTTGTTTCTAGAAACCACCCGGAACGTAACTAACGTTGTTGGACCTATGATACCAACAGGGAACGTTATGATTCCTACGTTCAGGAATCAATAAAAGGCGTCTCTTAGTAACGTTTGTAATTAACGTTATTTGGACATACTGGGGCCCTCACATTTCCACGTCCTGAATAGAGCTGGGACGTCATCTATGTAAGTAGACACTACTGGTACGTATTGGGAACGTTAAATGAAAAATGTTATTTTTAGGTAAACATAAACGTTACTAAATAACGTAAGGAGGCATATTGAGAGACCCTTAAAAGTTGTTTCTAGAAACCACCCGGAACGTAACTAACATCGTTGGACCTATGATACCAACAGGGAACGTTATGATTCCTACGTTCAGGAATCACCAAAAGGCGTCTCTTAGTAACGTTTGTAATTAACGTTATTTGGACATACTGGGGCCCCCACATTTCCACGTCCTGAATAGAGTTCGGACGTCATTTTTGTAAGTTGACACCTCAAGTACGTACAGAACACATTTCCACATAACGTTATAAGGAGTGAATTTGGTACTAAAATAACTTTGTAGCGACGTCCTGGGACGTAATCTTGTTAGCTGGGCAAGTCTTGTGAAAACAAAACAATAGAGGAGTAGAACATATTACAACTGAAGTAATTTGGAGCATTTATAGTCAGTCATACAATAATATTTTCATATTTTAGTGTAACTAAACAATCAACGTAATCTATTTGGTCATAGGGTTTGTTCAGTGTAGCCAAACATAATGATGGGTATGACTTAGGTCGACACAAGATTATTTTCAGAAAATTAAATAATTTGATAATTGTTGTAGGAAAGATGCTACTAAGTTATTTTGTTAACATGACTAAAGTATTTTCATGGACACATTAAGGTGCTATTACAGTACACAATATGGTCCCATCATCATGAAGATTCAATTAAGTGGTGGGACACAAAGATTTGTTACATAATTAAGTGATTTGAAAGATTCCATTTGTAAAAGAATTTAACTTTAATCACTCAATTCACTGTAGTGATTCAGAGTATTCAGAGTTCACTGTAGTGAGTCATAGTTCACTGTAGTAAGTCAGAGTTCACTGTAGTGATTCAGAGTATTCAGAGTTCACTGTAGTGAGACAGAGTTCACTGTAGTGATTCAGAGTATTCAGAGTTCACTGTAGGGATTCAGAGTATTCAGAGTTCACTGTAGTGAGTCAGAGTTTACTGTAGTGAGTCAGAGTTCACTGTAGTGAGTCAGAGTTCACTGTAGTGAGTCAGAGTGCCCAGCACCATCTCACATCCCCCTCGCCCATGCTGCTGTGTCTTGTCTAGTGGCTGCACATGTTTCTCTGTTGTTTGCAGTCATTGTCATTTCACCCATCCCTCATTTCTGGTTCAGAATAATGAGTCATCAGCTCATATAACTGCTTGGCTTTTTTACTTCAATCTCTTACTCCAGAGCGACAAGTGCAAAAAAGACAGGATTTGTATTGAATTTACACATTAAAAACTTTGTCTCCATTTGGTTTGAATGATGACGTTCCCTTGTATGTTATGCTGTAGTATAAAGTCATACACTGCATTATAGAATTGTTTTGTCAGTCTCAATTATATACTTATAGTCATTGTTACCATTATTCTGTATTTATGCTATTAAATTAGATGTGATCATTAGTCTCATGATAATGATTATTGTGATTGGTTGTTGGATATTGTCACTATTGATTATATTTCATTTTAATTGTTTGCAGGTGGTGTTAGTTCTTAAGAGGTATGTGCATGTGTTTATATATACATCCCCCAGTTCATTCTTTTGTTATGCCTGATGAAGGTCATTTGACCAAAATGTTGCCAATAAATCCTGTTATTGCTAGCATAGACAGTGTGCAAGGGTTTATTCTATAGTTCCAAGTTCCATTCTTGTCTTTCATGCACCATTCTTGTCCTTACTTTTTTGCCATTTGTGATTTATTGATTTTCTATAGACAGACAGTCAGTGCTATCAATCTCAGATGAAGTGAAAGGCTTGTGCAGGAGATTATGCAAACCGAAGCACTGAGAACTTTGTGTACAGACAGTTTATTAAAAAGATTGCTTATAAAGACAGTACCGTTCGCGTATACAGGCAGGTATACACGGCATTGGTGGTTCGACTGGTCAAGACTGTTTTCCCAAGATGGCACATGCCTGTATACTCAAACGGTAATGTCTTTTTAATGAACTGTCTGTACACTTTTCGTTCGTTTTAGTTCTCAATGCTTCAGTTTGCATGTAGGGACCCTCATTATGCTACTGTGGAAGTGTGGTGCTATTTTGAGCCTTGTTAGTGGTATAAAATAGCAATTTCTTTTTAATTCATTAGAGCTAAAACTGGGCACATTCGATTAGCATGAAAACATATCCCAGAGATGGGTTGACTCGGTACCGATGTGTTATTAACCCCTAGGTTCATTTTGCGCCGGAATTGTCCTTTAAGATAAAGTAAAACGTGATTTTCTTGTAACAAAACAGTTATTGTAGCCCATTACCAGTAGCATACATCATGAATCGGTAATAAGGGAAACTGGAGAAAGAGCACGCCTAACATCAACTTATTGATTGTTATTTATTGTCTCTTATGATTACATATTTTTTGTCATGTTTATCAAACTTAGAGAAGCTAAAGTATAAGATAGCTTTATAAGGCTAGCATTTGCTGATCGAGAATATAAAATCTTTAGCTACAGAAATTGTCAGTTTCTACCCAACTCAAGATTAAGATAAATGACAAGCCTACCTGTTTGGTGCCATATCTTATTCTTCTCATGTAACCGTTTGTTTTGTCATATTAACTCCTTCCCTGATGAAACTGCAAAATGCAGCAAATATATTCTAGTAAATCAACCCCAAGACCCCCGCCGGCGGACATCCCCCCTATGTTCAAAACCCGACTTCTCCTTTGCTCTGCAGTAACCAGAAAATTGTCTACATGCATGTTAGAGACCAAACATGGAAGTACCTTGTTATTCTAGCTGAAACATGTCACCTACTGAATATGGGTCACCTACTGAATATGGATACGAATCAGTGGGAGATCTTGTTTGTGGGTATCTGTTTATGTTTAATCAATGCAAAAGAGGTTTATACAAGAGGAATTTAGCAATGTTTGGTGTGTTGCCAGCCTTCCTCTCAGGGTGGCATGCACAAGCTGTGACCCCTTTCTGGGAGTTTTTTCTGTTTTGATCAAACTGAACTGGACATATTAGTTATGACTGCTGGTTTGGGCTGTGTTTGGTCAACATCTTGGATTTTAAATACCAACAGGTCAGATGTTTTTCCTTTCTCATGTTCAATGCATTTTCCCACTGGTACGGTTTATCGTTAACTGTCTAAGCTTGAGTCCTTTAAAAATAAGCCATTTTGAACAGGCAGGGTGTTTTGAACAGGCAGGGTGTTTTGAACAGGCAGGGTGTTTTGAACAGGCAGGGTGTTTTGAACAGGCAGAGTGTTTTGAACAGGCAGGGTGTTTTGAACAGGCAGGGTGTTTTGAACAGGCAGGATGTTTTGAACAGGCAGGGTGTTTTGAACAGGCAGGGTGTTTTGAGCGTCTGAACTGTGGCTGAAAAGTTGCTAGATTGAATTCTGCGGTGAAAAGTAGAAAGTTGTTGTTCTTGTCACGTCCGTTCCAGCGCTTCCCACTCACCAAAGATCAGACTCCCTGGTCTACTGGAACGTTCTCCCCTCTCTGCCAATCAGGACCTGGGTTTGCGCATTACGCACACCTGTGTCGGTGCATATCTGATTCCCTTCAGTCATTAAGGTATTTAACCTCTGTTAGCTTCTTGTCTTTGTCGGATATTGTTTTAGTGCTGCTCTCTGTATAGAATTAAGTTTTGGTTTTGTTCAATCAACGTGCATTTGCTGTGGTTGTTTTGTTTCCAAGTATACGAGAAAACCTTCTGTTTACTGGGTATTCCATTAAAATTAAAACCTGCAAGTGTCTCCTACTCTAATGTAAGTTGGCGTGACAGTTCTGTCCTTGATTTACAATTAACCCCAATCCTCGCAGGTAATTCCTGAAAAAAGAACACGTTCTTAGTTAAACTTATTTGGTAAAATAACATAAATTAATGGCAAAGGTTTCTTGCATATAATCAAGAGTGAAACTAAGCCAGGATGGTTCTGGTAAAATATGAGTCCATCACAGAAATTAAAACAAATTGCCTGGAAAACCATAGGAAATTACACCATAATTCAACTTCACTGGATGTGAGATGAATGCAAATGAGCGAATTGACATGGTAAACAAAAGTGTTGCCAAGACAGGAAGAGATATAGCATACAATGCCAGTGGACACATAATTCATGAAAATAGCAGGTGTGTACTCTATGTTTGGGTAATGGAAATATTTTGAAAGAGGAAAACATGCATGTGAAGCCAACAGGATTGCGTGATGTAGTGACATTTTGACAATCAGACGAAAAAATTGTGACTGGTCATGGTTATGCCACTAAGGATACTATGATAACAGAATAACAACAAATAAATTGGCTTCAGCCAAAGTTTGTTACAACTCGGATATTTAAAATGACTTCTTTAACCACTTTTCATGAACAAAACAGTGAATTCAGCCCTTTCTGGCTCCTCTATCTCAGAAACTGTCGGATATGGGACAGATTTCTCAAGAAAAATGCATTCATTCAGTTATTGCTTCAAGGCAGTAATTAAGTTGATGTGAGATGAATGTGTCTCGCGAGATGGTCAGTGACGATACCTGGCATACGCTCACGACGCTGTGTAGCAGAAAATATTATGCAGTCGTGTGAAAAGCAGAAAGATATTTGTGTTTTTGTGATGCCACTGTCACTGCATCAAAGTGATGGGTTGCTCTGAGTAAGCCAAAGGTAAAATAGACAAATCTATGACACAGAACGGCCTTGAGGCAAAGTGCGGTAAAAGCTGACAGTATTGCAAATACCTGGAGAAAATGAAGGGAAATAATTATTTCCGTAGCATTCCTGCTTTTAGATCCATGCATAGTGTACGTCCAAATGTGTCCACATGAATTAACGTTTAATTTTTGTGGTGAAAATACTTATACAAGTTTGGAGCTGACTGAATAGGCTTGACCACTAGCAGATGACTAAACCAGGAGTTCAGTTTCATAAAATAAACCCACTGTAATTATAGAATCTTTATTTGTCATGCTTCTGAATTATTGTGGTAAGAATATTTGTTTCTATTTTAACCCAAGCAATGATAATTTATGTGCTCTGTGTGACTATGAATGTAACCTCTCTTTGTAATTTCCTTCAACAAGCGATGCAGTTGTAAAGCCTAAGATAAAACAAAGAATAAATATAAATAAAATTAATAATAAAACAAATTTGTAATCTACCTTGGTAGACAACTAAAATTCTGCGTTGTCAGTTTTATATTCACAGTATGAAAAAGAATAAGAAAATCAGTTCCATAGTATAAATGAACTGGTCTACAATTCCTCTCATTGTTTCCAAAATATCTCATTGTTGCCAAAATGACTTACACAAATGTTTCGTCCGATCAAATATTCCCAGCGTCCTTCATCAGTTTAGGTCAATTGTATGGTTACCAAACATGAATGTCTTTGTAAGTGACTTATTCAATAACTATGAAGCTGAAGTAAAATGTTACATGTGTAAAAGAATTAGATTATTGTTATTATTTATTGAATCTGAAAATGTAGTTACAAAAGCCCAATGAATACACTGTATCCCTTTCCTGTTTAACATCATTCTTAATACATTTGGCTCCAAAATTACTGGCAACCCTGACTGGCAATGCACAAACAATATTTAAAGAACATGAACAATATAATAATAGAGAAACTCAGAATACCAACTTGTGAGCACTGTACTTTATTAATGTTGCAATGGAACCTACCAAAATCATACAGTTATTTAACACAAAAAACATTTCACCAAAATAAAGGTTTTATGATTATATGCACCCCTTATTCAGTACTTAGTGCAACCACCTCTGGCAACGATAACAGCATGGAGTCTCTTCCTGTAATGTTTTTCAACGTTAAGGAACACATTTGGAGGGATTTTGGACCATTCCTCCATGCAGATCCTTTCAAGATCCTTCACATTCCTGAGTTTGCTCTTATCAACTGCCCTCTACAACTCAGCCCACAGGTTTTCGATTGTATTGAGGTCTGGCGAATGAGATGGCTATGGCAGAACATTGATTTTGTTTTCACAGAACCATTTCTGTGTGGATCTTGAGGTATGTTTTGGGTGATTGTCAGCCTTCTTGACAGATACAACCAGATGGTAAGCCAAAATGTCCTGATACATGTTGGAATTCATTATGCCATAAATTTTGACCAGTGCCCTTGGACATCTGAAATTAAAACAGCCCCAAAACATCACTGACCCACCACCATATTTCACCGTGGGTATGATCCTTGTATGAATCTCTTTTTCAACACCAAACATGCAGATGCTGTATGTGACCAAAACGTCAAATTTTGGTCTCATTTAACCAGTGCACCTTCTCCTAGTCATAATTTAAATGACGTTTGGCAAACTCCAAGCGCTTGCGTCTGCGTCTCGGTGTCAGAAAGGGCTTTCTTCTGGCAACCCATCCAAAGTTGTGGAGGTGGCATCTGATGGTGCTTTTTGAAACCTGGCGACCCCAAGATGCCTTTCACAGTGATTCTATGGGATTTTGTTGCTTCTGTCACCATCCACCAAAATGCATATGCTTCCTCTACCTGTGAGGTTTTAAACTGTATATTTTTTGAATTTTTTAATAATTGCCCTTACAGTGCTCAGTGGTACATTCATTGTTTAAAACCCTTTAAAATCGATTGACGCTCGAAAGCGTCAAAGCTTCATATCTCCCGAACCAATGGAAAGAGGGAGTTCTGTTTTGTCCATGTGGGTTCTAAAAACATTACATGCAGGAAGTGAAAATGACAAAAAAAATTCTGTGATGAGGTAGGATATCACCCTACACCTTATTATTTTGGGGGTGTGGGATGATTGGATTTTAAAAACGTATTAGGAAATACTGAAAAACATGTACATAGTGTTTTACTGACCTATTTTTATGTCCCATAACATAGGTCACACTGGCTCTCAATACCTGGGGGCAAGCCAATATGGATTTTACAGTGGTATTCTTCATGGTTTACATGTATCTTACAATAATTATTTTTGGGGGGGCTCTATACAGAGGTGGCAGGTAACGAAGTACAACAACTTCGTTACTGTACTTAAGTAATTTTTCCAAGGATCTGTACTTTACTTGAGTATTTCTTTTATGTAAGACTTTTAACTTTTACTCCCTACATTTTGAATGAAAAATATGTACTTTTTACTCCCTACGTTTTAAAACTGACTTGTTATTTACTCTGTCCATTCAGATGTTTCCTGCGCAGAATTATTATTAAATCTTAAATAATAGTTCATGTGAAAATAAAACAATCATGCATAAGCCATCTTTTGTTAACATGTTTGTTGGCGTAGTAACACCCCGAAAGCACAAGGTGTGCGGAAAGTATGATAGAGTGACAGCTTTCCCGTACTAGCCATTCACCAAGGACAGCTGTACATATTTCGAGGCCCCTGCATCACCAGCGTCTTTGGAGGGCCCCCGCAAGACAAGAAAACATTTGGTTGTCACTTGAGGGCGTTATATTTTACAAACCATACATGCCAGTAACTAATGCTGTATTGTTGGAAAGATGGGGTTTTGCTGCAAATTATGAGAGTAGGATTGTGCACGAGGGTTCATTACAGTCTGAGATATTCAAAAAAAAGTCACAAAGAAAAATTACAGACCGGAAGTATGACATTTTTATTTGGATGCAGGATATCACCCTGTACCAAAACAGTTTTTTTGTAAAAATGGGAAATAGTTTAGAAATGTACATTGTGTTTTTTTCACCAATTTGCATGTCCCCCTAACATTACACACTGTTTCCCAAGACCTGGAGACATTCCAACATGAATATCACAGGACAATTCTTCAAAGTTGACATGCATTCTACAATAACTAACTAAACATTAAATATACATTTTGATATTTATTTTGGCCCTATATGACAATAAAGGATTGTATTTATTCATCTTGTAGACAAGTGTGTTCTGAATCGAAACCTAGATAGCACTTTACTGTAAGGCAAAGTATGAACATTTTAGAGGCCCAAATATCAGTATAGTGCCTGGTGGAAAACAACTTTGAGGGCATTTATGTTAAATGTTAAAATGTATGGTGGACTACTTGGGAATTATCGAACAAGCTGAGAAGGGTTTTTAGTGACTATCAAATCACAAACAATGATATCTTGCTGTTTAGTTTTCTGGAGCGTTCCTCTGAACAGTTCCAACATTGAAGCATTTGAAAAATATAATAACCATTGAAGAAACTTCATAATTTACAATTTAATTCTGAGAAAAAAGTTTCTAAAATATAAATATTTTCAACAAAAGGCACTGTATTAAGGTTGGAGGGAAAATAATATAAACTGAAAGAATAAACACTAATGTATTGCAGTACTTTAAATTCTTGTTTGAGGTGTAGATTTTTCTCATGAGTATACCAGCTCGCGGGAGCAGGAAATATTATCGCTAAGTATAAAGGTCCTACTGGTATTTCAGTCAATGCGCCTGTATGTTTTACTCAGCTTGGTGTTGTTTGTATTAACGTACACGTAGATGGCAGTAACTAAATTGGAAATAACATGGCTCCCATTCAGTGCAAGCGATTGAATCTTCAACACCTTTTTTCAACTACGTATTGGATTTGGAACGGTTACAAGAAGTGTTGAGATTGCGATAACAACGTAATGCAGCAATAAAAGGCAAACTGGAACAAGGATTTACACAAAAATATAGCCAATTATACTTATCAAACAGAGGGAATCAGAAATAAAGGCCTGCCTCCAACAAAAGCCTGCTTCAAATAAAAGCTGGTTGCCTTCTGCAGTAGAAGTAAATAAAGGCCCCGGTCTTTATTTGAGGAATTTCGGTACTTTTAGTTGAGTATGGAGTTTGTGTACTTCTGCCACCTCTGGCTCTATATGTCATCATGCATGAATATCAATGTATCAGAATGTTGTATTTTATTTATACATCTTGTAGCCAAGAGTCTTCTGAATCCAAAACTATAAATCACTTCACTGTAGACAAAGTTTGACCCTTTCAGAGGCCAAAATATCAACATAGTGCCAGGCGGACTTCAACCCCCTTAGACCTTAGAGAATTAAGATACATTTAAACCCCAGCATTCATTATCATGTTTCCCAATATGCCCTGATGTTACTCTGTTTCTTTCAGATGATTTTTGTGAAACTTGACTGAATTGTTAGTTTATCTCATAGTGCTCAAATATAAGCAACACACATTTTCAAAGTTAATTCCTTGAATATTATTGCACCTGTTAAGGAAATGTTAAGTCCAGTTTACGCTTCAGGTCATACATTTTTTTGTAAATGCTGATTGAAGGGAAAAATCCCATAGTCCCTTGACTTTTCTTGTCAATTGTATAGTTACCACCCATTTTTTTATTCTAGACAGAGACATATTTCTTTAATTTACATACAATCAGTTATATGTCTAAAATTGCATTGTTTAAAGTAACTCGAGTTAATGTAAAATGGTTAACGAAATTCTAAATACATAATCACAAAATCCATGTAACCGTTGAATGCACTGTTCAACTCAAATTCAGTAATAGAAGCTCCACTAAAAGTCTTACTCACATTGATTTGGAATATACAGCTTAACAGAGCATTTACAAGCATAAAAAATTGCCTGCACGGAAAAGTATAACTTTCTTATGCAACTGGCTAAACATGTAAACTGACACAATAAATTCAGTAATGGGTGCAATACATCCTGGCATCAGTTTAATTTGTTAAGAAAAATGTGACATCTAGTAGAATGGCATTAAATAATAAATCAAGGAGTGTACATGCAACCAAGAAGAAACAAACTAGCAGCCAGCAGCATAGTGCCCTATATCCCACTGCTAGTACGCTTATAAAGCTAACCAGGGTAAGGATGGTCTACCCCTGGATGGGAGACCAATTCTGCTAGAAGTGGTGTTGGGGGCCAGTAGGGGGCACTCTTCCCTCTGGTCTAAAGATCATTCCCAATGCCCCATGGCAGTTATGCGGTCATTTGACCTTTATCCTCCTCACCAACACTACAGAAAGGTGGTTGGTAAGAAGATCCCCCCCTCCATGTCACTGGATTTCACAGCAGTGGTGGCCAGCCCATCAATGATTCATGGTTGTAGCTTCCAGAGAAATAAGGATCAATTTGACAAAACCCACACTGGAACTAATCCTTCCAGAACCGAGGTCATAGCACAAGGTATAAAGTACTGTATGTCATATTATGATTGCAGTTTCTCAAGAAGGAAAAAGCCCTACAGAAATATAACACAAACACAAACATCTTCAAATGTTTCCTTTCCCCAAAGACCATATAATGTGAAGCTGAGCTAAAATGTCATTGTTTGAAGAGACGAAGCCCCATATGTATTAAATGGCATCCTGGATTTAATGGTTCTCTGTGTAAGCTGATCCTCTACATTTATGCTCTCTCCTAAAAGGATTCAAAGAAATCTCCTTGAGCCTAGCTAAAGCATAGAAGGTCACACTGCAGAAAATACACTGTATCAGCCTTAAGAAGAGTTCATGCAGAGATATGGAGTGTTTACAATGAAAGGCAAGGACCAGACCCACCGATCATTATGTGAAAAATATACAAACATACATTTGAAATATAAAGAAGTGGCCAAATACAATATTTCCAAATAAAACAAATTTTTTACAAATACATTTATAAATGTATGGGTTGGTTAAAATGCATTCCAAAATTAATCAAAAATGTTATTTTAATATTTGTATATACATGTATTACATTACAGTTTTTGTATGGGAAAGTTGGACCGATTGTACTTTTTATGTTCAATGTTGTCTGAAAGTGAAGGTGCAGCAAATCAATAAATGTGCAATTATTGATTGACAATGTAATATACACAGTGTTGAATTATGAATGAAGCAGCCTGACTGCAAAAAGATAGGTACCGGGCATTACATATTCCACCACCCACACACTCTGCTGGTGGAAAACCCACTAGGCTGGGCAGAGGAAATCCACTATACCAATTTTTCTCTTCAACACCCACAGTGTCCAACATGTGGAATCAAAGAACCCACATCTAAATGTGTGAGATGCTTGTCATCAAAGTGTTTGCTCCACTTTTTTGAGCCTAGGGAACAATCCAGAAGTTTAGCATTCCTGATTTTCCAGCACATTTTAATTAATTCAATATTCCATAACAGTTGTGTTAGAGGATGGAATAACTAGCAGGGACGTGCAGTAAGGATAAGCACAACCTACCCAGTGATAATCTGTCAAAATAGCTCTTATCAAAGGCATCGATATTGTATACATTTTCAATACTTTTGTGATGTTTAATGGTCTTTCTCAAAAATGCATGTGATTTATATACTGACATTTTCATATTTAGCTAAAACTGCATTAGATCCTAATAAGAAAATGTTCCCTGTGTTGAAATGTATTGAACTCATGTTCCTGCCTCCAGTTACTGTTGATGGACAGGTCTCCTCAGGGTAAGCAGAGAAGTACATTGCCTTACTTTCAGTCAGTGAACTACATTGCACATATGTATTTCCCACCTTTAGGCTTAATATCTATGTACAGGGTAGGCAAACACCTACAGTATGTGACATTGCATTCATTCAGGTTTGGATTTGGCTTCTCACCAATTAAATAATATCAAAGTTGAAAGCTTATTTTAGAAATATATCTCATTGACTGACTAGCTTGCTAAATAGCCATGACTTTGCACTTAGCTAATTCTAAATAATGGCAGTGTTTTAATTGTACGTCGGGCCTGAAAAGAAACGAGTTCAAGGTCAACTCTTGCTAAATGTTATCTAACAACAGTAGTTATCTCGTTGTTAGCATAGTCAGCAACACCATTTAGCTATCTAGCCCCTTAAAGATTTTCTTCAGCTTGGACTAAAAAATCGAACGTGTTTACTTTCTGTTTTATTTTTAACTGTAATTAGGGTTCAACCACGAAGTGGTAGAACCCTATTGTTTTTGTGTTGAATGGTTATTAGGGTTCAACCACGAAGTGGTAGAACCCTATTGTTTTTGTGTTGAATGGTTATTATTATTATTATTATTATTTGTTGTCTGCCATGCCGGCTGAAATTTCCGTGAGCTGGAATGAGCTAGAAACATGAAACTTGGGGGATAAACTGGAAATGGTGTGCATGTGCGTCCATAGAAATATGAACCTAATCGGCCACATGGTGGCGCTGTAATTAAGGCTTCAAAATGTAGGCCACGCCCCTCACACCGTAAGTCCGATTGACTTGAAATTTCTCACACAGGTGCAGCTCAGTGTGCTCTACAAAAAAGCCTCAAGGACCATTAAGGTCCGCCTACAAAAAATCTTCCGCCATTTTGAATTATTGAAAAACACATTTTTAAAATCTCCTACTAAACCGTAGCTCCGATTGCCACCAAACTTTCAGTGAATCATCATTGGACCAAGTTTATTAAAAATAAGATAAAGCATGTTGATATATCAATTACTTTTCAAGTTATTGACCAATGAACTTCGAAAGGGGTGTGGCTCTGGACATTAATGAACACAAATGAGCAACCGTAAGTCCAATCATCACAAAACTCACAGGATATGTTCAGATAAATGCCACAGACATACCCAGACAGTTTCATATACATGCACCTCCAGGGGGCGCTACAAGCGCAAGATAGGAGAGTAGCAATACACAAATTGTACTATTAATTGCATTTTCATTCTCCAATCATGAAATATCTCTCAGGACATGTCCTCATAAGTAACTGAACCATGCCCTGCAAGTTTTAATCAAATTGACCACTTGGGGGCGTTTTAAATGTATAATAACTACACGTGGAATGACACAAATCAAGCTATAGATCATAAAATGTTTGTCCAATTGTTACAAAACTTGCAGGATATGTTTTATAACAATGTTTAACCACAGGTTTGAAATATTCCGCCATTTTGAATATTTCGAAAAAAACATTATTTATATTCTTCTACACCATAGCTCCGATTGCCACCAAATTTTCAGTGAATCATCATTTGATTTAGCTTATTAATAGTTGAATAAAGCATGTCAATATCTTAATTACTTTTCAAGTTATTGACCAATGAACTTCAAAAGGGGCATGGCTCCGGACATAAATGAACACAAATCAGCAACCGTAGGGCCAATTGTCACAAAACTCACAGGATATGTTCAGATGAGTGCCCCAGATATACCCAGACAGTTTCATATACATGCGTCACTAGGTGGCGCTACAAGCACAAAATAGGTCAGTAGAATTACACAGATTGTACTATTAATCGTATATTCAATCGCCAGTAATGGTAAATCTCTCAGGATATATCATCATAAGTACCTAAACCGCGCCCTGCATTTCTAATTCAAATTGACCACTAGGGGGTGCTTTTATCTTCTCCTACACTGTAGCTCCGATTGCCACCAAATTTTCAGTGAATCATTATTGGATCAAGCTTATATGAAGTTGAACAAAACTTGTCAATCTTAATTACATTTTAAGTTATTGACCAATTAACTTTGAAAGGGGAGTGTCTTTCGACATAAATGAATACAAATCAGCAACCGTAAGGCTAATCATCACAAAACTTACTGGATGTGTTCAGATAAGTTCCTAACATATACCCAGACAGATTCATATACCTTGACCACTAAGGGGCGCTACAAGCGCAAGATAGGTGAGTGTCAATACACAAATGTTACTAGTAATTGTATATTCATTCTCCAACCATGACAAATCTCTTAATAAGTAACTGAACCACACCCTGCAAGTCTCATTCAAATTGACCAGTAGGGGGCGCTTTAAATGTATAATAACTGCACATGGAATGACATAAATCAAGCTATAGATCATAAAAATGATAGCATATGTTTTATAACAATGTTGAACCTTGTGTGAAATTACTTTGTAGTCGCTATTGAGAAAAAAGGGTTGAACCCGCAAATCGCCGCTTGCGGCTATATTTATCATTATTGTTATTTGTTGTCTGCCACGCCGGCTGAAATTCCCGTGAGCTGGAATGAGCTAGAAACATTAAATTTGGGGTAATAACTGGAAATGCTGTGCATGTGCTTCCATAGAAATATGAACCTAATTGGCCACATGGTGGCGCTGTAATTAAGGCTTCAAAATTTAAACTTTGAAAGGCCACGCCCCTCACACCGTAAGTCCGATTTACTTGAAATTTCTCAGACAGGTGCAGCTCAGTGTGTTCTACAAAAAAGCCTCAAGGACCATTAAGGTCCGCCTACAAAAATTTTCCGCCATTTTGAATTATTTTTTAAATATATTTTTGACATCTCCTCCTAAACCATAGCTCCGATTGCCACCAAAATTTCAGTGAATCGTCATTGGACCAAGTTTTTTAAAAATAAGATAAACCATGTTGATATCTCAATCACTTTTCAAATTATTGACCAATGAACTTCGAAAGGTGTGTGGCTCTGGACATTAATGAACACAAATGAGCAACCGTAAGTCCAATCATCACAAAACTCACAGGATATGTTCAGATAAATGCCACAGACATACCCAGACAGTTTCATATACATGCACCTCCAGGGGGCGCTACAAGCGCAAGATAGGTGAGTAGCAATACACAAATTGTACTATTAATTGTATTTTCATTCTCCAATCATGAAATATCTCTCAGGACATGTCCTCATAAGTAACTGAACCATGCCCTGCAAGTTTTATTCAAATTGACCACTTTAAATGTATAATATAACGTGTATAATAACTACACGTGGAATGACACAAATCAAGCTATAGATCATAAAATGTTTGTCCAATTGTTACAAAACTTGCATGATATGTTTTATAACAATGTTGAACCACAGGTGTGAAATATTCCGCCATTTTGAATATTTCAAAAAAATATATTATTGAAATTCTTCTACACCATAGCTCCGATTGCCACCAAATTTTCTGTGAATCATCATTTGATTTAGCGTATTAATAGTTGAATAAAGCATGTCAATATCTTAATTACTTTTCAAGTTATTGACCAATGAACTTCAAAAGGGGCGTGGCTCTGGACATAAATGAACACAAATCAGCAACCGTAGGGCCAATTGTCAAAAAACTCACAGGATATGTTCAGATAAGTGCCCCAGATATACCCAGACAGTTTCATATACATGCGTCACTTGGTGGCGCTACAAGCACAAAATAGGTCAGTAGCATTACACAGATTGTACTATTCATCGTATATTCAATCGCCAATAATGGCAAATCTCTCAGGATATATCATTATAAGTACCTGAACCGCGCCCTGCATTTCTAATTCAAATTGACCACTAGGGGGTGCTTTTATCTTCTCCTACACTGTAGCTCCGATTTCCACCACATTTTCAGTGAATCATTATTGGATCAAACTTATTTGAAGTTGAACAAAACATGTCAATCTCAATTACATTTTAAGTTATTGACCAATGAACTTTGAAAGGGGAGTGTCTTTCGACATAAATGAATACAAATCAGCAACCGTAAGGCTAATCATCACAAAACTTACTGGATGTGTTCAGATAAGTTCCTAACATATACCCAGACAGATTCATATACCTTGACCACTAAGGGGCGCTACAAGCGCAAGATAGGTGAGTGCCAATACACAAATGTTACTAGTAATTGTATATTCATTCTCCAACCATGACAAATCTCTTAATAAGTAACTGAACCACACCCTGCAGGTCTCATTCAAATTGACCACTAGGGGGCGCTTTAAATCTATAATAACTGCATGTGGAATGACATAAATCAAGCTATAGATCATAAAAATGATAGCATATGTTTTATAACAATGTTGAACCTTGTGTGAAATTACTTTGTAGTCGCTATTGAGAAAAAAGTGTTGAACCCGCACATCGCCGCTTGCGGTTATATTATTTTAATTATTTTTCTTTTACTTATATTTTTAATTTTTAAATGTTTTATATTCTGTTTTGCTTTTTTTCCTTGAATTGCCATTGTGTATGAAATGTGCTATATAAATTAACTTGCCTTGCCTTGTTGTGTGATTCAAGCACATTTACAACATGAAAAGAATGACATGGGTCTTTCACCAGCAGGGTAAGTTCAAAGTGTTTAATTGTGCACCACATACAGCCATTAAGAGTAACACATTAGTACACAATTACTATAGTGATGCACCTGTCCATGGGTAAGCAGATTTATAATTACCGTCACTCTAGAGTCAGATGGGTGATTGATCAGTATATTATACAGTCATATGCAAATGTTTAGGCACCCCTGACAATTTCCATAATATTCAGTTATAAATAATTGTGTGTTTTGATCAGCAGGTCTAATTTTGTTTGATGCATGTTGCACATTTTCTGTTCATCCAATAAACCTAATTTTACTACCGAAATATTACTGTGTCCTTCAGTTATTTGATAGCTCAAAATGAAATTGCTGAATGAAAATCATGGAAATGTCAGGGGTGCGTAAACTTTTGCATATGACTGTATATACGGTATGCATAGCTTTAAATAATAGATTTACAATGTCATTAGTTTTCTGTTCTGCATCTGAAAACAGCCACAAGTGATGCCACACAACAGAACATAAGTTAACAGGGTTATTAAATCCAAATTAGTTGGTTCAATTGATTTTGATCTTTGTTGATAGTTAACTGATTATTGTTAATTTGCTAAATCACAAAGCAGATGCAGAAACAGAGCGCAGTAAGAAAAGAAAAACAGAAAAAGACAACATTTTAGGATGTGCATTTGTGTGTAGGAAAGCACTGAATAATGTATGGAAACTTGCTATACAGCTCTGGAAAAAATAAGTGACCAATGCAAACACGTTTCTCTGGTTTAACTATTGATAAGTATGTGTTTGGGTAGAATTAACATTTTTGTTTTATTCCATAAAGTACTTACCCTGGAAATCCAGAGATCTCGCGAGAGCACAATTTGAATTTGCTCAGCAAGTTACTCTGGCACAGAGTAATGCTGCTTATTAACTATGCCCTTGTAGCCGAGCTGCCCCAATCACATTGGTGTATTTGATATAGGCGGGCCAGAGGCGTGTTAAACAGATGACGACAGCTCTGCGAGTGCGACCTCAAGTCATTAGTAAACATTGTAAGATCGCTATGGATCTAAACCAGTTGTTTGAAACTGCTTTGGCCGCTACAATGAACAAGTTAGACTTGGCTTTTTGTCTAAAAGAGGAACAGAAGACGGCGCTCGAATCGTTACTTTTTAAGAAGGACGTTTTTGTTGTTTTGCAGAACGGATACGGCAAGGGTTTAATCTACCGGTTAGCTCCGCCATAGGGTTAGTGAAAACCCACTGGTGATTGGTCGTAGTGTTATCCAATTGCATACAGTGAGATTTTCAAATGCACGCTTGGTGCCGCCCCTCGAGTTGAGTCATTTACATTACTTTATCCCAGACCCTAAATCGGGATTTGGGTCTGGATTTTTTCAGGCTATAAACTACTGACTAGATTTTTCCAAATTCTAAAATGAAAAAATTGTCATTCAGAGGATTTATTTGGAGAAAATTACAACTGGTCAAAATAACAACAAAAGATGCAGTGTTGTCAGACTTTGATTAATGGAAAAAATATATACATATTCACTTTTTTTTAACAATACAAATGTATTAACTGACGTAGAGTTCAGAAATCAATACTTGGTGGAATAATAATAATTGTATAATAATAATTAGCTTTTATGCATCTTGGCATGCTATCCACCAGTCTTTCACATTGATGTTGGGTGAATTTGGGTCACCAGGATTCAAAAAGTACCAGGAGAAGCCACCTCCACAACCACTGCCTCTTTTGAAAACCACTGCCTCTTTGGAAACACAGACGCAAGCACTTGGAGTTTGCCAAACGTCATTTAAATTATGACTAGGAGAAGGTGCACTGGTCAGATGAGACCAAAATTAAAAGTTTTGGTCAGATACAGCATCGGCATGTTTGGCGTTGAAACAGAGATGCATACAAGGAGTGGCACCTCATATCCACAGTGAAATATGGTGGTGGGTTAGTGATGTTTTGGGGCTGTTTTAACTCCAGAGGTCCACGGGCACTGGTGAAAATTTATGGTATAATGAATTCCACCAAGTATCAAGCAATTTTGTCTGACAGTGTGGTTGCCTCTGCCATAAGGCTGGGACTTGGCCATAGGTAGACTTTTCAACAAGACAATGACCCAAAACATACCTCAATATCCACACAGAAATAGTTCTGTGACAGCAAAATCAATGTTCTGCCATGAATGTGAAGGATCTTGAAAGGATCTACATAGAGGAATGTTCCGAATTCCCTCCAAATGTGTTCCTTAATCTTGTAAAACATTACAGGAAGAGACTCCATGCTGTTATCTATGCCAGAGGTGGTTGCTCTAAGAACTGAATAAGGAGTGCCAATAATTATGGTACCTTGATTTTGGTGAATTTTTGTTTGTGTTAAATATTTGAGTTTGGTTGGTTCCATTGCAACATTAATAAAGTACAGTGCACTAAAAAAAAGGCTATTGAATTTACATTGAAAAATCATGTACAGTACGTTGGTTGCACATATTATAGTTATGTTTAGTCAACATGACTAGTTTCTATTTAATATACTACAGTATATAGAAATTAATAATGTTGACTAAACATAAATATATATATGTGCAACCGATGTACGTGTTTTCTTTATGTTAATTTTCTCTGTGTTTCTTGCATGCTGGTATTTTGATTTTATCTCGATAATTATATTGTTATGTTTTTAAAGTGATGTTTATGCATTGCCACTCAGGTGTGCCAGTAATTCTGGAGCCCATGGCATGTATAGTGAAAATGAAAAGTGTTGCTTCACATTTAGTTTCAATCCAACAAAAATTATTCCTTGTTTCATTATGATCATATCTTGATGTCTCCACACTGGAAACCAAGGTTCAATCCCCATGTCCACACTTCTTGCTGCACTGGCATGCCTGCACCTCTGTCTCCTCCCGTCTGAATGAAGTAGCAAGAAAAACAAATATGTTATTGAACCAGACAGTGTTTATGTCCATGTTTGGTGCCTCATTCATCAATGATAAACAAGGACAAGGACAGGAAAGATAAGTGGGTGTTACTGAGCATTGACAGATACCTTTTCTCTCAATGAGAATCCAGCAGAAACCTTTTTCCAGCTCTGGCTCCAGACAATCTCCATCCCAATGCTCTTCGGTGCTTGCTATTGGCTGGCCAACACACACCACAGTGGGCTCCATTCCACCAGTCAGCCACAGAGATTTCTACAATTGACCCTGGGCTGATCCCGCCTCCCACTTCTCCACAGACATTTCTAAGCCTTGTTTCCAACCCCCTCATGCACACCTTCATGTCTGCTGAAGCAACCAAGACAGCACAATACCCATGATCCTCGTTGGCGCCACGTGAGCATCTCGTCTCCCTGTCGGTGATCCTGTGGCAAACACAACCCAACCGTTGATGTGCACTTCAAATAGACAGAGGCTATATGCCCCGCCATCCTTTCTATTTCACTTTGGCATCAGACGAAGTAGAAGGTGAATGAAGTGGAATTGACACATGAATATATAGTTATAAGTGTGCCTGTTGAGATGTGTCTAAAGTTTCTCCTATTTCACAACTCAAGTGATTGGCCGAGGTTGTTCTCTGCATGTGGCAACAAGGCACAGGGCGTTATGGTAAATCTCCAGGGGAATCTCCTCACGCTGTCACAGGGCACACGCGTCGCATAATGAATCAAAGGTCGTTGAGGGATGACAGAGGGCTATTTACACGGCCCGAACACCGCCCAGTTGCCCAGCTAGCACAGCAAGGTCCTCTCAAGGTGGACTGTTGAGATACAATCCATCCATAAAGTGTGTGTTTGTGTCTAAAGCAGTTATTGTGTTTGTGTGTTGTTGTTTTTCCGTGCATTTGTGTGCATGTTTGACAGACTGCAACGTAAATTGTTTGAGATTAACTTCAATGTCATGTGTCTGTCTACAATCGACCAATGAACTCTGGACACATGGTAAAGGTGTGTAAATGGGAGGAGATTAATTAGATTATGTGGATTATAACTGTCTGGAATGCAAATACACAGAGCAGGGATTGAAAAGGAGGAGGAGAGGATAGAAACAGAGAAAGAAAGAATGAGAGGGAATGAGAGAGATGTTAATTAGGAAAAAGAGAAGGTCATATTTACACTAGGGGATCTCCAGTAGATTTACTAACCAGAAGTAATTCCCTCTGGGAAGCAGAGGAAACCCTGTCTGGTGTTAACAGCATGCTGCACCCATGGCTTATTTTTCAGACACAACATGAGGAATTCATGAACAGCAGACACACAGAAAAACATGGAAAAAAGCAGAGAACACAAACACACACAAACATGCACAGAAAAACACTGGAGCACAATACAGTACACACAGATATGCACAGAACTACGCACTAGAACTCTGGGAGTCTCTCTCTCTCTCTCTCTCTCTCTCTCTCTCTCTCTCTCTCTCTCTCTCTCTCTCTCTCTCTCTCTCTCTCTCTCTCTCTCTCTCTCTCTCTCTCTCTCTCTCTCTCTCTCTCTCTCTCTCTCTCTCTCTCTCTCTCTCTCTCTCTCTCTCTCTCTCTCTCTCTCTCTCTCTCTCTCTCTCTCTCTCTCTCTCTCT